>JAQFVV010009243.1:0-15283 GCA_028023455.1 Epiperipatus broadwayi | reverse complement strand
TAGTTACGTATTGCTAGTTATACAGCTAAGTCATTTTCAGCAAGTCAGTAGAAGTTGGAACCTGGCTCTAGTTAAAACCAAACTTATTTTTTTGAGAAATAGGTGATGTTGGCTAGGCAAAACATCTAGCTGGCTTCTAACGCTTAGGTTCTTAAATACCAATCCAAATGCTCTAACATCCAATCCTGACAACCTATATGAATCCCCTGGCACGTGGTCTGGAGAATCCTTTTATGAAGCCATACTCATATTTCATTGTCCTAACTAAAAACACTATCGTCAATTGGACCTTGTTTGACTGTGAGGGGAACATCATGAAAAAGGACTATATCAGTATCTACGAGACCAATCTATCTCTGTAGGCGTACTTCTTTGATTCATATTGTTTAATTGTTATCGTGAAATGAGTGGTGTCTTTACACAAACTTCTTTATCAATTAACCTTCCAAAGAGGTTTTGGGATCATTTTGATATATGATAACCTTTTTACCTTCGCTTATTCTTCCTTACTATCCATTGTAAACATTTAGTATTTCACATGCATTTACAACTGAATATGTTAACTTTACTGTCTTTTGGAAATCTCTTTCCAATTTTATTTAGGGGGGCATCTAAATCCAAGTCTGTTTCTTTGTGTGCCAATCTTCTGATCTTGATAACACCTCTTGTCCATTTATGTGTGATGCTTTAAATGTATATTTGATTCAGCTATACTCGTTCAAAGTCAATTTAAAATGACGATTTTTTAGCTTTAGGTTCATAAGAACATGCTAAGTAAAAGGGGTTTTGATTATCCGATCGATTTTATCTAGTGGATCGAGTTTAAATTTTTCGTAATAAAATTGGGTATAGAATAATCCCCGTAAACTACTAACTTGCTTTCTTTTTTAATTGTTTAATTAATCTTTTTTTTTAATGTTTATAAGTTAGGGAAGAGTTGATACCCATGTTAGCTTCTATCCATATTTTAAATTAAATAATTAAACATTATTTAAATCCATCAAAACTTTATTTTAGAAGTTGTATTAAATGCTTTGCTATTTTTTTATTTTTCAATGATCCAGGGTACTTAAAACGCAAAGATCAACATACCTTTTTATGTACTTGTACATTTAGCTTTAGTTTCTTAGATTTTCTGTCTAGGTTTCTTTCCACTATTAAAAAGGCTTTGTAATAAGTTGAAAAATAATTTATGTATGGCTCAGATGGTTTGTTGTTGTTTGTGACTAGCCCTCGGTGAATTGGCTACGGGTAGAGGTTTATGTATTTGATTTATATCTCATGATATGGTTGGCCTTGAGGCACTAGGGAAGTATTCCAACGGCGTGTGTCTACCATCTAAATTCGTCTGATTTTTTTTTTTTTTTTTTTTTTTTTTCTCCGATTTTGATGCTATTACGGGGTGATTTTGTAAATCCCTTCATACTCCCGCAATGCCCTGTATAAAATATCCTGAGGTGTAGGGGTGTTTTTCTTTTCGTTTGAATTAAGGAAAATATGGATAGATCGAGTTAATTTTTTTTTCCGATTCTGACGCTCAATGTAGACGGATGATGTCATTTTTTTTCTTTTTCTTCAAAAAAAAAAAAAATTTTTTTTAGAAAATTCGTGGGAAGCTAGCTTTAGTTTAATGTATTTATAAAATAGTTTTATAAGTATAATTTTTTCCAAGTTGGCTTCAATGGATTTTGCTAAATGTCATTTTTTAATTAATTAAGAAGTTAAATGGGCCAACAAGATGCCCATTGGGGAAGTTGGATATATTGGAAAATGAATATGTGACATTTAAAAAGTTAAGATTTGTCAGTTGTTTTTTTGTGATTAAAAAAGCAACATTCTCCAAGTTAAAATACCTTTTTCCTCAACGAGTAGTCCCTAAAATAAAAGCACGTTATTTTTTTTGTTTGAATAAAGTAGATAGCTTCGATAAGGCTTAGAAGTGTCAAATGTATACCCATCTGCCTCCTTTAAACGAAATGACTTTAATTGTTTCCTATCACCAACACAGTAAAAGTTTGAAGAATAATGTTTCTTCTAAAAGATAGGATAAACGGTAAAGTTAATATGTTGAGTTAAAAAGCGTATAGCCAAGCATGATAGATTTTTATTTCCGCTGGATAAATTTTTGTAAAAGACTTAGATAACCTTTTTTTTCGCATAAATCTTTTCAAGATTGGTTGTTTTGATGTGTTCAAATTATAATGTAATATGTATGGGAATAAACATTTTTCACTTTCTTCATCTGCTTTGTATAAAGTGAATGCAAGGTAACTAAGTAAAATTTCGTCTATTTTCATAACATTTTAATTACGTTCCCTACCAAGATATATTATAAGTTCTTGTTAATATAAAATAGCAAACTTAATTTTCTGTTCTGACAGAGAAACGCGTACGTCTTTAATTAATATTGGTAGCAATATATATGTCATGCACTTTAGTTAAGATTTTTTCTCCATTCTCGATTTTGTGCTATTGAACTTTATTGAAAGAACTTAGGTAAATATCTTGGAGGCACTCATGAAGCCTTCTGGTTTTTTAGTGATCTTTTATGAAGATTCCATGAGTAACTCTGCTAGGTGGAATACACCTTCACACTTTAGGAGTTCAGAACTTGGCTGAGTAGCCTAAATAATAGGTTCTCAGTGTCTGTAATTGTTGTTTCGTAATAGTTTGTATATGACCAGCAAGCATTTTATCCTAAAATAATGGGAGTACTGTGCCAGCACACTTTTACATTTTTCTTAATAAAGCCTTTATATTTAGAAGGTGTGAAATATTTGGGCAGGTATATCTTGTTTTGTAATTTAGCTATAGTCACATATATGCTTATTTCCCTGTGTGTGTATTCATATATAATATAGGATAATATACACTTCACAGTGAATTAGGTAAAACCATTTTTATAGCAAATGTTTTTTTGAAATAGCTTGGGATTCTAAAAGGTGGATTCTGTAAAATTGCTTGGATAATTGTTCATCTATTTCGGGGGCGACCAAACAGAATGGTTCTTTTCCTTGAACCCCAGGTTCATATATCCTGAGGGAAGAAGATTGTGGGATTTTACTTCTATTTTTAAATTTTTTTTATATTTATCTACATCTTTAAATTTTTTTGTATATATTTGATTTGTTAATCGTACTTTAGGCTGTTTAATTTTTTTTTTTGGGGTCTTGACTTTAGCAAAATGGTAATTTAGCTTTGATCTCAGGTCAGACAAATTACCGTGGACTTAGCTGTTATACGTCTTAGAGTTAAATAATATTGTGTCATTTAAAGTAGCATTTACTTATTCATGCAGAGATTTTTTTTGCGTTCAGCAGAATCCACAAATTAAATTTTTTTAAAGAGAACTAAAAGCATTACAAAGTAAAATTTTAATTGAATTGAAACTTTATAAAAACCCCTGATAAATGTTTGCTTGGACTCATTATCTATTAATATGGATATTTGATGTGGCCATTGTCACGATCGAGCTGGCACCCTTTTCAACAAGTAAATTTGTTAGACAAGTGCAATTTCTCATATCGGATATCAAATAAACTAAATTATAGTAGATGATCAAAATAACAATGTATGCTGGTGAGCCAAAATAATTTTAAACCTGACATGGATATTTTGCTCATACCATATTTCTTCATATGTTATATATACTATATACTTATTAATGTAAATGCATTTGTTAGTTGTTTCTAGGTAAAAATGAGAGCTAGTGTCAAGTTGTAAGTGGATTATTTTAGTTATATTAACATAACAATGATATTTTAATGAAATATAAAATAAAGTAAAGTGAGGAGAATAATATGTATATAGTTATTAAAGACAGATCACTGGAAGATTTTTTATATTTTCATGTATAAACAGATACATATAGTACTAGGGTTAAAATAGAGACCTCTTGAGGTGGCAAAGTAAATTTCTGAAAGCATAAACAAATAATTTAGAATAAACTCGATTATTTTTATCATAAGAATCTAAAATTTTTCATGCACATACAGGATATCAATTCCTAGATATACATATACATATATCTTGTGTCAGATTGTGGTTAAAATATGCTTGAGATAAATTGTGACTTTCTAGCAACAAAATAGCAAAAAGGAACGGACCAACAGATGGATTAAATCATGACAAAGGAGGAGATAGTACTTAATATTCCCAAGAGGCCAACAGGTACTCCATAATGAAGAGTATAAAACCTTGATGCTTTCATCAAAGAAGTGAGACATGAAAGGAAATGATGATGAACATGTTTAAGAATTCATGAATGTGACATCCAGCAACTGACTGAACCGTTTGGAGGAAAACATGGGTCTCCAGCAACAACATACCAGAACAAAAGTATGGCCAGATGAGGATACTCAGTTAAAATGGCAACAGAAACAAGATGATACACAACCTAAATCATTGATCGATAATGAAGTAGAAGGATATGTATGCCTGGGACACGTCGGTCAAGCATCAAATACAGGAGGAAGAAGACAATGGACAGATGGATGTGGATAAAAAGGAAATGAACATTCATCAACAGATCAATCCAATCAAGGCGCAACAAATAACCTTAAATCCTTACGCCTATAATAATCAATCCGTGCACGTCTCCAGGTGGCAAAATTAGTACATATACAAGGTTTTAGGGGGAACTGGGTGGAAACCCTAGACACCACCTTGATAGTTTAAAGATGTTTTTCAAGTTCCAGAATCTGACTGAACAAGAAAAGAGTAAGCGATCTCCAGTCATCATTTAAAAGAATCTGCCAGAGACTGGTGGAATACTCTATCTATACAACCAAACATTTATGGAATATGAGGAAGGCAATAATGTCAATGTACTGGAGTGCAGAGCGGCAGGAAGGTTTGATGTATTCCATAATGCATGAAACATACCCAGCTAACCATCAAGAGACTTATGCTCAGTTTTTTGTTAGGCAGGTAAATCGCATTAAAGCCCTAACTGCATTCAATTATCCAGAAATGCAGATAGTAAGGATGATTAGACACAACATGCCACCTCTGGATTAGGAAAATATTAATAGGCACTCAAATGCAGAGATATTCAAGGGCAATTCGGATGCTAACTGACATTGATTATGGAACTTAGAAGAAAACCAAAATGATAGGGTCATGAACCATTCCAAAATACAAGGCGGTATATACCACCGGATCCCGAAAGTTTAGAAATTAAAAACATAAATATAGTAATCAGACTAAAACAACATGGACTTAATTTAAAATATAGAGAGTGAATGATGGATAAACCGTTTTATAGTAACATATAGAAAGATTAATAGTAGTAGCAAATTAAACATTACAGTGAACAAAGTAGAGCTTGAACTCACCTGGTACAAATTCTTACCTCTGACCTGAA
The DNA here is from genome assembly GCA_028023455.1 of Epiperipatus broadwayi. NCBI lineage: Eukaryota > Metazoa > Onychophora > Udeonychophora > Euonychophora > Peripatidae > Epiperipatus > Epiperipatus broadwayi. The sequence goes on along the minus strand of JAQFVV010009243.1, from coordinate 9,918 downwards.
GCAACAGCATTTTTTTAAAACATTTTTTTTTTTGCTCACTAACTTATTGGGAAATGAAGCAATGGATCTAAAGTCCGATCCATGCTTTACATCTTCCTATAAACTTAATTGGTATTGTAGACCTAAATTAAGTTTATAGTTCAATGTCAGCAGGGTTTTGCATTAGAGTTAAAAATAATTATGCTTATTAGATGTGTATTACAGTTAAATATTTTATTTTAAATAAATTTCATTCTATTGATAAAATTTGTTAACTTTAGTCAAACATATATATACATCTAGCATATATATATGAGTTAATGCAAAATCCTGCTGAAATAAAATGCTTATTCTATTGTAAAATAATAATATATTGTTGTTCAAATTTTATTAAAATATTTAGTATGATTTGATTTTGAGATAAGCTCACCAACATTTCTGAAAGAATGTATATTGTAATTAGTGAGCCGTTCAAGTCTAATTAAAGATGGCATTTTCTTTCTTGCTTTTTAATTAATAGAATTCCAACTTTAAAGTAGAAAGTGAGAGTAAAAATTGAAGTTATTTTTAGAACGTGTTGCTTTGAAACAAAGGGAGCATGGGAGGCTTATCAAGATCTCGAGATCATGCAAACAATGGAAGGTAGCTGCCAGAGAAAGTATAAATAGTAGGGAGAACAAAAGAGATAATTATTCAGACTTTTCTTTTTGAAGGAGTCATTTGATTCTGATTTTGCTTGTGAAGGCGATTTATTAAGATTTTTTCTTGCTGTTTTATTTCCAAGTTTTCTGAAAAGTGCATTCAGATTTCTCTTGGGAGAAATCCGTCAGATTTTGCTTCACATTTAGCTTGTGCTTCAAAATAAAGTTATACAGCTGTCATTTTCAAACAATGGAGAAGTTGGAACCTGCTCCAGTTAAAATCAACCGTATTTTGAGGAAAATGGATATGCTTGGCTAGGCAAATCATGATTTGCCTACACGACGCTCTTCCGATCTCATCCAAAATGCCTTAACATCCAATCAATAACCATATGAACTCTATGCCGTGTCTGGAGAACTTTTCATGGAAGCCATACTTCATATTTTCATTGTCCGGACAAACACCTATCGTCGGTCGGATCAAGCCACGGACGTCGTAGGGAATATCACGGAAAAAGGACGGTATCGTATCTCCTATCTTAAACTATCTCGTATGCTACCTTTGATTCATATTGTTTTATTGTTGTATTGAAATGTATGTCTTTGCTATGTAAACATTTTATGAATTAACCTTAAATATATTTTGGGATCATCTAGCTATATGTAACCTTTTTACTTTCGCTATTCTTCCTTACTAACCATTGTAAATATTTAGTATTTCGTCTAGTTTAAATTTAATAGTTAACTTTTTGTCATTTGAAATCTCTTTCCAGTTTTATTTATGTTGTTAATTAAATCCAAGTCAGTTTCTTTTGTGTGCCAACTTGATCTCTTTGATAACACCTCTTTTTGTCCGCCATTTGCTTATCACGTATATTTGATTTAGCTATATACATTCTAAGTCAATTTTAAACACGGTTTTTAGCGCAAAGCCATAAGAAATGCTTTGCGAAAGGTTTTTATTATCTATCGTACTTTATCGAGAAGATCGAGTTGGAATTTTTTTAATAAAATTGGGAAGAAAAGAATTTGACCGCAAACCTATTAACTTGTTTTCTTTTTATTGTTTAATTAGTTTGTTGCAGTAATTTAGGGGAATAGTGGAGACCCATTAAAGCCTTATTCATATTTTAAAGCCATTAATTAAACATTATTTAATCATCAAAACTTGAGTTTCTTAGTTATATTAAATGCTTTATTTTTATTTTTCAATGATCCAGGCACGCAAAACGCAAACACCAACACATCTTTTTATGTACTTTACACATTTAGCTTTTAGCTCTTTAGGATTTCCGTCCATGTCTCTACCGCTGTTGCTAAGCTTTGTGGCCGGTTGAAAAATAATTTATGCATGGCTCAGATGGTGTTGTTTGTTTGTGATCAGGCCTTGAGAACAGGCGAATGGGCAGAGGTCATATGTATTCTTGATTTATATCTCGCGTATGGTTGGCCTTGAGGTGCTTTCGCCTAGTATTCGAACTGGGTTAAATCTACACACATCATCTGACTGTCACAGTATAAATTAGAAATAAAATTAAATTTTAAAAAGATAAAATATCATCTACTATTGTTCAGTGAGAAAAATTACAAATATAGATTTCAATCTGCCAAATATCTGTTTTTAACTTTTTTTTATTTATCTTTTTTTGTATTAGAAATGTAAAAATATTAAATATATTGTATTTTCAAACTAAGAGTTATCTTTTTATTCAAATGAAATTGAGAAAATTAAATTTGGGTTGAACTTTATCTAACAGATTATTTACTAAGATGTATATTTACAGTTTGCATGCAAAGTTCTAATTTTTGTATTTATATATTTTCAATGTATGGGTAAATGATAATATAAACTATAACAAAAATAAATAGGATTTGCTATAAATTTATTTGCCCATTGCATAAAATTAAAAAAAAAAGTTCTGTTTGGGAAATTCAAATTTATATTTGTGTTAAATTGAATAGAATATAAGCGTAAATAAAATGTAATCATTTGGCAGTTAACTATTTATATAAAAATAAATAAATTAAAAGCAATATTATAAGTATTTGTAGAGTGGATACTATAAAAGTTTCTACATAAAAATATACAAATGTCATGATTGAAGAAATGTGAAGATTACAATTTATATTAAAAATAATCAAAAATTTAATGCCAGGAGATTATGTGAAGTTAAATTAACGTAAATTCTCTCTCTGTGTCTCTCTCTGTCTCTCTCTCTCTCTCTCTATCTATCTATCTATCTCTCTTTCTGTCTGTCTCTCTATCTCTCTGAATGAACATTAATTTGGCAACTTTACCTTATGAACTTATCATTCAACGACTGATCTAAAGTGTTAAGTGACTAATATGGCATTAACAACTCCTGATTCTGCTCATGTAGAATAATTATTTATCTCTTCTCATATCACCATTAAATCCCAATTCATCAAAAAGATTTAAAATCTTTGAGTTGTAAGTTGAAACTATTTTTTTAAATCTATTTTTAATATTAAGGATTTTTTTTTTTAATATTTACTTATATATTTGATTATGTAATATAATGTTTGTGTTTAGTTTTTATAAAAAGAAGTGGATTAAATTGTAAAAAATAAACCAAATCATCTATTTATTATTAATTTACAATTTCTACCATTTAATTCATAATTGTCACATTTCGTGGTTACAATCTTTTGATGATATTCTTTTTAGATGTTATTATGTGTATTTATTAGGTTAGAAAAAATTATATAATTTTAGTCTAATAAACTTAATTAGAATTAATACTGTTGTTATTAACTATAATCATAATTATTATTATTATTATTATTTTAATTTCAATCTTTTTTCTACTTATGCATGCTAATCTTAGATGTACTATAAAAATTTTAAGCAACAAGCAAATTTAAACTTTATAGGTAAAGACATTCCAAAAACGAAAATGATCTTGCAATGAAAGGTAATATTCACTTTAAAGAGTTGCACTTGAAAAAAAAAAACAGACTTTATTTGTGTATCATAAATCTGTGTGGATTTTTATAGTTTTGTTGAATATCTATTATATGTTCCTTTAGAAATATATTATTAGAATTTTTAAGAAATCTAATGTTATTATGAAAATTACTAGAAAAGGAATTATGGTTTTAGCGATAATTCCAAATATAGATTATGTGTTTATGAATAAAAATGGGAATTTAAAATATGTGTTGAAGAAGAATGTGTAGTATTTATCATCATCATCAACCATTATCAATCCACTACAGGATGAAGATCTCTCCAAGTTCAATCCATCTTTTCCTATCTTTAGCTTCTTTTCTCGACATCACCCCTGCACACTTTCTTATTTCATCCATCCATTTCACATGTGATCTCTTTCTGGGTCTTTTACAATCTCTTGAAATCCAGTTTAAACTTTCAATTGTTCATCTATTATCATCTCTTCTAGCAATATGTCCAGTCCAACTCCACTTCAATGTTTTAATTTTTTCAATGAGGTCAGTAACACCTGTTTGTTCTCTTACCCATACATTGCATTTTTGATCTCTTGTTGTTACTCCCAACATGCATCTCTCCATACTTCTTTGAGTGGTCTGAAGTCTCTGTATTGCTCTTCTATTAAGTGTCCAAGTCTCCTATTCATAAGTAAGAACTGGCAAAACACGTTTATTAAAAACCTCCCTTTTCAAACACATAGGCATATTTCCTTTTAATATAAAGTTATTTCTACCAAAAGCACTCCAACCAAGTTTAATTCTATGATTAATTTCATCTATTATGTTTCCCTCTGTATTAATGATCTGACCAATGAATTTGTAACTGTTAACTTCTTTTAACTCATTATAATCAATCTATATTTTCATATTTTGAGAAAATCTATTAAACATTATTTTACTCTTTTTAACATTTATCTTTAGTCCTACTTTCCTACTTTCATCTGATAACTCCTGCAACATTTCCTGTAAGTCTAAAGCATTATTTGCAAAAACAACTTCATCATCTGAAAAATCTTAAATAATCTCCATTTACTTTCACTCCTTTAGCTTTCCATTTTAATCCACAAAATACTTCTTGCAGCACTGCTGTAAAAAGTTTTGGAGATATGGAGTCACCCTTACTTATACCTTTTCAATGCTGATTTTCCTACTATCATTATGTAATCTAATTATTGCTGTTGCATTTTTATAAATATTCCTTAAAATATGACAATATCCTGAATCTACACCTTGATGATCCAATGCTTTAATCACTGAAGAAATCTTTATAGAATCAAATGCCTTTTCATAATCTACAAATCCTGAGCATAATGGAAACTCATATTCATTTGCCCTTTCTATAACTTCTCTCAATACCTGGATATGATCTACTGTACTAAAACCACTTTTAAATCCAGCTAGTTCTTTTGGTTGGTGGAAATCCAGTGTTTTCTGTAACGAGTTGTAATTATCTTAGTAAAAAATTTGTAAAAAACTGATAAAAGACTGATAGGTGTGTAATTTCTAATATCTTCTTTATCATCTTTTTTAAATATTAATATTAATATTGCATTCTTTGCTAAAAAAATTATATTTCTTCACCTGTTTTTTTAATATGTCAATTATAATTCCATCATTACCTGGAGCCTTCTCTTTCTTCATAAATTTAATTGCATGTGTCACTTCCTCATTCAAAATTTTGGGAAATTCGGAAGATATAATAGGTACAGGAGGCACTTGTTCATTATTACTCACCAAGATGCATTAGCCAGCATGGTGAGTTTATTGGCTTTTAACCTCCGAGTTTAAGAACATTTTTTCCAATATATACAATTATGACATACAAAAGTAAATCATGGCACTTATTCCCAGGAGGCTGTAAAGTCATCAACCAAAGCAGTGGTTGGTCTCTGAAGGTGGAGGGTGCTAAGAATCTCCTGATTGCAGACTCAGGATGCCATTTGATGACAACTTTTTATTTAGGTGCTTACAACTGCAGATCACTTTCAAGTGAAAGAAGATTGAAAGAGTTAGAAGAACTGTCTTATATTAAATGGGACATTATTGGACTTTGTGAAGTTAGAAGAAAAGGTGAAGAAACAATTGATTTAAAAAGTGAACATGTATACTATAAAGGCACAAATATTGGAAATACAAGTAGAGTAGGATTCATTATAAATAAAAAATGGAAGAATAACATTGTGGAGATTGATGGTGTATTGGACAGAGTGGTAAGATTAGTTTCACAACTTAATAGCAGATACTAAATGCAGATAATTCAGGTTTATGCCCCAACAAGTTCTCATAGTAATGAAGTAGTAGAAGATTTTTATATGGATGTACAAAAGGCTTTTGATCAGAGTAAACAACATTTTAAAATTGTTATGGGAGACTTTAATGCTAGAATTGGTAAACAAATGAAAGATGAAATTTGGTTATGGTAATAGAAATGAGATAGGACATAGACTTGTGGAATTTGCAGAAAAAAAAAAACTTTATATTATGAATTCTTTTTTTGAGAAAAATGTTAAAAGGAAATGTACATGGAAGCATCCAAATGAAAGTACAGCAGAATTGGATTGTATTTTGACTAACAGACAATACATATTTCAAGATTGTAATGTTCTTAATAAATTTAACACAGGAAGTGATCATCGATTAGTAAGATGTAAGATATGTGTTAATGTAAAACTAGAGAGACAAAAATTATTAAGAAAAACAATATTTACAGTTTATATTCCTAATCTTCAGAAACATTCTAATGAATTTAAGTTAGAAGTTACAAATCAGTTTCAAGTATTAGTAGATTTTGAACATGATTCAGATTTGAATGACATTAATAGGAAAATAACTGATACACTTTTAAAAACTGCAACAAAGATAGCTGGTAGAAAAAAACAGCAATTGACCAATAAAATTTCTACTGAGACTAGAGAATATATGAAGAAAGGAAGGAATAGGAGGATATATAACAATGATGCATTAAAAAAATTGAATATCTCGAATTTTGTAAAATGGTGCAGAAAAGAGTTGAAAATGATATAAGAAAGTATAATTGTGAACTAGCAAAAAAAGCTGTAGAAGAGAATAAAAGTCTAAAGAGTGTAAAACAACATTTTGGTATTCATAGGAAAATTATATCTGCAATAAGAAAAAAAGATGGCATTGTTGCTAAAAAGAGAGATGACATCATGAAATGTGTGTAGTATTAAATGAAGATAAATATAAAATATAATAATTGAGTAAAGATCTGTAAATATAAGATAAATAAATATTTAAAAAAGAATGAATTTTAAAGAATCTGTATTGAATTAAATATTTGCTACAATTACTAATACTTCTGCAAGTGAACTGTTTTTATATGCATGTCAGTGTCAGAATCTTACTAAAACAGAGTGATGATTGAATTTTAAGTATAATGAATGATGTCTCATTTAAATTTTTATACTGAATAATAGTTCACAATCTTATGTAGATTTTAAATAAAGTAACTGTACTATTAAGCTATGAAACTGATTGGTTCTATATATTATTTAAAATTTAATCATAATAAAAATATAACATTAATATTTCTAGCATAAACTATTAAAACATAATATGCATGATTTTCCCTATAACATAGACCTTTAAAAGATAAATAAAAACCAGCCATATACTAACTTAAATATATATATAAATGTCATAATTCAAATCTACTTGTATACAAACAATATATACATTGTCTTAACTATATTTCCAAAAAAAATAATAATAACATAATCCAAATATACTCATAAAAAATTATTCTCTAACAATCTTCTATGTTAAAATAAGTTTTTATAAGATTGATTCATATTTTTCTCGTTTTACTTTTTTGCATTTCTTCATATATTCATATATATATATATTGCTTACAATAACTCGCCCATATACAGTTTAATGCAAAAAAATGTGTTTGCATTAAAGTAAATATAAAGGAGTTATTGTAAGCAATATATATATATAAAGTTTGATTCTTATAAAAGCGTCACTTAACTTAAAAGTTGGATATTAGATTTTGATTGCGAATCGTTTTGTAAATATATTTTAGAAAATGTGTATGTCGTTTGTAAAATGACTATATTTAGATTATGGCTATAATTATAAATATATTTAAAAATAATGTATGAAAGTGGTTTTCATCATCATCATTCATCATTATTATTACTTGAAAATATAGTCATGTGTTATGTTTTTTATGATTTATGCTAATATTGTTAAGCACTACACCAATTTATGTAAAACAACATATTTTCTTTTGAATTTTAAACAATTATTGTACTTTTCGTATATTTTTTCTTATATTATGAGATTATAAGTTATATTTGTTTTTAGATTTGCTCCCAATAAAATCAAATTAAGATTGTTTTACCTTTCTGTGATAACAATGGAGTCTGAAATTTCTAATTGTTGAATCTTAACTATTTTACTGAATTAACTATACATATCTTTGCTACTAGATGTATATCTATATTTATTTTAATATTAATTGTTCTTGTTATCATAATATTTTTAATTGTTTTTATTATGAGCTTATGTTTATATCTAATCTCACTACTTTACTGATGCATTTTTAAAAAGCATTAATTTTATCGCTTTCAAATTTCCACATTTTCTGATATAAAAGTTTTTAAACGCTATCATTGTAAACATTACAGACTTCCGATAAATGGATTCTCTTAAGGGAGTAAAATGCTTTTTATCATTTAAATATAAACAATTTCACGATATAATAAAATTTATATAGCATAAAATAAAAAAAACAGTATCTATTAATACATTTTACAGACTGATTAATTCTAATTTACAACTTTTGGCATGTTATTTTAATCGAGTAATAGCACATTAATTTACATACTTATATGATTGTGTTTATTTTACATGGTAAATTACTAATTATAGCTTAATAAAAAAAATGTCTAAAGCAATTTATATATAAAGTATAAAATAATTATTATTTTATAGTTTATATAAATATATGTTCTTAAACTGGATTTCAGAATATTGTAAATGACCCAGAAAGAGACCACATGTGAGATGGATGGATGAAATAAGAAAGTGTGCAGGTTGATGTGGAGAAAAGAGGCTAGAGATCGAAGAAGAGATGAATTGAACTTGGAGAGACCATCCTGCAGTGGATTGATAATCGTTGACGATGATGATAATATATATGTGTGTGCGCGCATTGCTTCAATAAATCGATAAAATCACTTTCATTTACTAAATTTCTGTATTTATGCTGCCATTATTTACAAAAGTTAAAAATATATTTTATCTAATATTTTATAAAAATAAAAAAAAACTGAACTTAATTTTTTTCAGCTTGAAAAATATAAAATGCACATTAACAAATACAATTTCAAACTGTTATAAAGAAATTGCTAAATTGAAATCATCTTATGAATAATACATTAATAGTACGAGTTCTTTCACTTATATGTTTCGCCATAAATTCTCTTTACGGCTTTTAGATGAGAAACTTTCGACTGCTTTCTTAAATGTTTTTTTTTTTTTTTATCTTTTATGTGGGATGTAGATGGTAAAATATAAAAACATTATATATATATCCATGCTATAAGCACATTAATCTAGAATAAGTTGTGAAAAACAATTTTACCTGTTGTAAAAACAGCAGGTGAAATTTGTTTGTATATTTGTGGATGTGTGTGTGTGTGTATATATATATACAAATTATTTTATTTATTAAATTACTCATTCATTATACAATTTGCGACATTCACTTTTCTCATAGTCTTTTATGTAATAAGAAAATCAAAGTATTAATGCACACAATATTTACATTTTTAAATACCTCGTAGCTATATTGCTTTTAGTCACATCTCCCATAAATGAAGAAAAGTTTGCATTTTTAACCTATTCGAAATTTAAGCTTTTTTAATTTAAAGAGTGTGGGTAGCTGAAAATAATACAGCTATGGGGCTGTTTAAAATATTTTAGAGATTTCAGCTAGTGTCATGAATTGTTTCTTTTAATATATATATAATAACAATAAAAATAATAAATATAACGATAAGTAACTATTATATATAGTCTTTCAATCCATGAAGTACTTTTGGTTAATTCCTTAATCCTCCTCAATTACCATTCAGATTTTCTTAAATTTCCAGCAATTGCGCAGAGTTAAAAAAATAACTAAAAGTATGTGAATTGAAAAACTGTATATAATAGATAATTACTATTATATTTATTATTTTTATTGTTATAACAAAAAATTTAATTGATGGATATTTTATTTATATTACACACACACACACGTACACACACACACATATATATATATATATATATATTGTACCCCACACCACCGATC
>JAQFVV010009242.1:0-15292 GCA_028023455.1 Epiperipatus broadwayi | reverse complement strand
GAGACAAAGTCGGTATATGTAAACACACACACACTCAAGCAATGTAAAATACTCTATTTTATTTTCTTACAACTTATGATAAAAAATAGAGATAGTTTTCTTTCCATACTTTCTAAAATACACTTGTAAAATAAAATATTAATACGTCTAATTAAATAGTTTAAGGCTTTAACATAATTTACTAAAATAATATTCTCTAAAAAATGAAAAATAATATGCCATTATAAATATCAATGAATAATTTATACTTGTATATGCCGCGGGGGTAATTAAAAAGGGATATTTTAAATTATAATTGTAGTAAAAGTAAAAGCTTATAGAAATGATTTTGAGAAAGATTAAATGCTCAACTTTTAGCTAATGTAAATTACATTGTTCTCGTAAGACACGCACACACGTATGCATCCAAGGTGTGAATGAATATAAGTTTGTTAACTGAGATTGCAATATGAGATTGCCTAAACATAAGATTGCCTTAAGCACATGGATTGAGTAGGACACGGACCCCAACGACAACTCTAAGAGCATGGAACTCTGGGGGGAGATTCGATCCTCAGATAAGATCCAACCCATATAAATATCAAGCAAAATCTAGAGGAAAAAAAATGTTAAGAGAAGCTAAGTCAAATTGTCAATTTTTTGTTCAATTTTCTCAAAATTCAATTTAATTCAAATTACTTCGTTTGTGCTATCCGTTTTCAAGATGATCGATATGAAATTAATATTTAGAGCATCGACTGTCATGAGGGGCTAGGAAACCCTTCAGTGATTGATCGACGCTCCGCCACCAGAACATCTCCGTCGCTATGAATACTTAATAATATTACCATCTAAAATTAATGCTCCAACCAGTTCAATAATGTTCCGTGAAATACATGAATCATCCTGATTTATTACGCTCAACTTTAAAAGAAATGAACAACCTCCTTATGGAAAACATCATCTCCCATGTTCAAACCTCCACTTAATTAGAAGCAGCGGAAGAATAAGCCAAAATCCTAGGTAAACACTTTATTTTTTTTTATGCTTTCATTCATTCCATACGAAACTTTTAAAAAAGGTAATCTCATAATTAAATTTAATCCCGATTTCGTAAATTAAACTATAAAATATTCCGTAATTCATTATATTTTTAAAAACTTATTATTGTAACTTATTATTGTAATCTCAACCTTCGTAAAATCAAACACTATGCAATTCCTAAAATTTAAATCTCAGGACTTTTCAAATATGAACTTTGACCCTAATTATTATCCTATAATTTATAACACTTACCTTCAAAAAATGTAAAAAAAAAAAGGAAATTTATATTCTATCATCCATATTTTATGATATATAATATGTTCTTTTCTGTGCGAAAAGTAAATGCGTGTGTGTGTGCGTGTAACAAACTTTTAATCCAATGTGCTTTTTTTTTTATATTCAATAAATTTGTTCAGTATTTAAACAAGTCGCATTTCTCAAATCATTTCCTATAATTAAATCTTTATTCTATTTTTCTTGCCTTGATTATTAATAAAGAAGTATTTATTCATATAGTTAATTACATTGCTTTATATTTATCTTTCTTAAACCTTGTTGCTTTTTTAAATGTCATTTACAAACATCATGCCGTAAGTCATGATGTTTATTTATTTATTTATTTATTCCGTAGTTAAGATAGAATTAACAAGTTGGGTGGCCTATTATAAAATATAAATAAATGTCAATAAGTTGTAGATATAGCTGGAGTAAATAATTCTACCGGACGGTATGATATAGGGGGGATGGGATCTTATAAGCTTCTAATTGTTTAGAGAGATATAAACGAATAATCGTATTGGTCTCAAATAACTAAATGACCCAAGTCCAATGCTTCTGGATCGATTAGTTAGTTAATCAAGCGCCTTCTCCATTGGTTATCATAGCGCTTTTTACCAGAATAGTAATTTTGAAAACAATTACATCGTGACCCCTGAGCGACTCCTATTGGTCCATGCTGGGAGTTTGAGCTTGTGGGCGGGATTAGACTTTGAAATCGTTTTGATATGACGCAAGGTGATGCGAGAAGTTAAATTATAATTAAATCATCGTATCTGGCGCCCTTGTATTGATAGTGAACAGTTATCAGAAGAAAATAAATAAGCTTCTTTACGCTATGTCATGTTTGTTTCAGAGCTCACAATCCCTATATGATCTGTTGAGAAGGCCCTGTTTAGCAATAGTAAAGATCCATTACTATAGTCATAGTCATTCCTATCAAATATACTAAATGTAACAATTATTAGTTAAATATAAACAAATAACATAAACTCTGTCCCTGTACTAGTAAGTACAAATTAATATGAAGAGTATCAAAAATTCTTACCTCTCATTCCATATTTGGTGACATTGATGATGGAATTTCAAATGACTATGGAGAAAAACAATCTAAATTTTATTTACAAAAAATTTAGGTTAATAAATATTCCAATGTTTGTTCTTATGGAATGGATTCTTCTGACTGCAAACACAATGAAACTTTCATTTAATTCCTTTCTGACTGCAAACAAGAATGAAACTTCTCCAATGGTGAGAGTAATAAAGTAGACAAATGTACAAAGTAAAAACAAGAAACACATAATTTTGATTTCATTCAAATCTTCCTGATTAAAGTCTATAATTTAAACATTAATGTCTTTCATAGATTGATTCCAACCATTCTGATAACTCAATCATTCACTCAGATTTTCTGGTTATGCATTTGTAATTAAATATTGTTTCTATTTCAGATGTCACTTTCTTCCAGGATTCATCCAGACATCAGATAAGGAATTAGCCATTTTCTAGGTATTATTTATATGAGTGAATGAAATCATCATATTTTATGGAAATTAATCATCCCAGCCTTATGGCATGATTATGTAGCCAGGACACATTGTTTGGCAATTTATAAAAGAACAATTAAATCTTCTTCAGCTTGTTATTGGGTGTTTAAAGATTTATGCAAAAGAAAGTTTTACTTCATTGTTTATCAGTACATAACGGCTATGAAACATTTCTTTTTTGTTTCATTGAGTTAGCACAGTCTGTCTTCAATTATCAATGTAAATTATTTTAGTTTTTTTATTACACTGATAATGTTCATTAACTTTACAATTTCAGTTTTCAGAATACAATTTGCTTCCAGTTTTAGCACTTTAAAATTTTACACAGAAGAGATAGTATTCTTAACACATCATCCATTTTATCTTTCATTCTAATGTTTGATGTTAAGCCATTTAGTGTTTGCAGTTGTCATATCATTTGATAAAATATGAAAGAGAATGAAAAGAACTGGATTGCTTATATACTCAGCCTCATTTATTTTGTTTAGGATAATCACATTTCTAATTTCCTTTTCAATTATTATTGTATGTGTCATTGTTATGTGGAATTAATGGTTTGTATTGAAATTTGTAGTAAATTTATGTAATAAAATTCCAGCCTCATTTTCTAACTGTGGTTCAATAACTACTAAGTTACTGTCTTACATTGTGATGTGATATATATATATATATATATATATATATATATATATATATATATATATATATATATATATATATATATATATATATATATATATATATATATATATAATCATTTATAAGTAACTTACAGTTGTTATTATTGGTCTAATATGTTTTATCTCTTAGGAAATTATTTATAAATATAATTTTTATTTAATTATTTTATTATGTATACATATATATATATTATTTATATATATACATTTGAGTTTTAAATAATACATACCTTAAGCTTTTGAGTAAAATGCCAGATCTAGTTAAGAATAAATACTATATATTTTTTTATTTTATTATTAAATCTTAATGTCAATGGAACAATTGATAGTTGAGTTAAGCATGAACTTGTAATGAATAACATGAGCATATTGATTTCGTTTCTTTTGTTTTTTTTAAGGAGAAGAAAAGAAAATCATTTCTCTTTAAATAACTTTTTCTTTTATCAATACTACTCCTTCAACGATTGGAATTTAAATATTAACTTTTCCAAATTAAAATAATCTGTGGATTGCAAGTCTGCAAGAGAATGTTATTTTAATTTTCTGATAAGTCTAGTGAATAGCAATATATAAGAAAATAACGCCTGTTTAAGTTTTTGAAACTACGTTGTTTTAATACTCGTGATTCTTCGGATATATATAAATTTAAGATAATTATATATATAGGATAAATAAATGTGTTTTGAGTAAAACAGCTTTGTATCGTAAAGGTTTCGAAACCAACCTTGCATGCTACTTAAAAATATTTTGAAATATTGAATATATAGAACGTCAATGATAATAGAAAAATGAAGATTAAGAACATCTACATTCGAAGAATATTTATTTGCTCACATTAATCAAATCATTGGATATTATTAACAGTTTATCGTTTTGAGGATAAATAAAATCATCATTATACCACATTAATAATAGTTACTTCGTAAAAGATCTTCATTAGGATGATGAACTATAGACTTCAATATCTACTCTCAACTCTATTATAAATAAAAGTTTTCATTATTATTTATTACTATATATATTATAATAATGCTTATATTATTTTAATATTAAGCGCATGATCAATACATTACTTTTATTTCCAAATTTGGCATCGCATCATTATATCTTCACATGATCACTATCTCATACCAGGTAATAACAATTGTTATTAAACAATTCAAAACAAAACAACACTCTCCATATAGTAGTGCCATCTTGTGCTAACAAGAGCAATCAATGAATGCCAGAAGGCTTGTGCATAAAATCCCTATCTAATGCCTACTCATCCAATATCCCCAGACTAGTTTCTGGCTTGTGGCCTTCATCAGTGAGGAGCCTTGGATCTGAGAGCACTGCACCTAGATCTTAGGATCTAATGCAACCCTCCAGCACTCACCTTTTAACTCTATTTAACTACAAAACTATGAGAATGAAATTGAAAACACTATTAATATTTTCAATCCAAGCTCAATAGCTTATATAGTCATATGGGTCTGAACTCAATTCAGTACCCATACATTTTGGTGTCTTTGGCTCTTTAACAACCATAGCCACCATTATCCTATTAGGCAGGATTGGTGTTAAACCACTAAACATCACATGATCACTATCTCATACTAGCATAATAATTGTTATTAAACAATTCAAAACAAAACAACACTCTCCATATAGTAGTGCCATCTTGTGCTAACAAGAGCAATCAATGAATGCCAGAAGGCTTGTGCATAAAATCCCTATCTAATGCCTACTCATCCAATATCCCCAGACTAGTTTCTGGCTTGTGGCCTTCATCAGTGAGGAGCCTTGGATCTGAGAGCACTGCACCTAGATCTTAGGATCTAATGCAACCCTCCAGCACTCACCTTTTAACTCTATTTAACTACAAAACTATGAGAATGAAATTGAAAACACTATTAATATTTTCAATCCAAGCTCAATAGCTTATATAGTCATATGGGTCTGAACTCAATTCAGTACCCATACATTTTGGTGTCTTTGGCTCTTTAACAACCATAGCCACCATTATCCTATTAGGCAGGATTGGTGTTAAACCACTAAACATCACATGATCACTATCTCATACTAGCACAATAATTGTTATTAAACAATTCAAAACAAAACAACACTCTCCATATAGTAGTGCCATCTTGTGCTAACAAGAGCAATCAATGGATGCCAGAAGGCTTGTGCATAAAATCCCTATCTAATGCCTACTCATCCAATATCCCCAGACTAGTTTCTGGCTTGTGGCCTTCATCAGTGAGGAGCCTTGGATCTGAGAGCACTGCACCTAGATCTTAGGATCTAATGCAACCCTCCAGCACCCACCTTTTAACTCTATTTAACTACAAAACTATGAGAATGAAATTGAAAACTATTAATATTTTCAATCCAAGCTCAATAGCTTATATAGTCATATGGGTCTGAACTCAATTCAGTACCCATACATTTTGGTGTCTTTGGCTCTTTAACAACCATAGCCACCATTATCCTATTAGGCAGGATTGGTGTTAAACCACTAAACATCACATGATCACTATCTCATACTAGCACAATAATTGTTATTAAACAATTCAAAACAAAACAACACTCTCCATATAGTAGTGCCATCTTGTGCTAACAAGAGCAATCAATGAATGCCAGAAGGCTTGTGCATAAAATCCCTATCTAATGCCTACTCATCCAATATCCCCAGACTAGTTTCTGGCTTGTGGCCTTCATCAGTGAGGAGCCTTGGATCTGAGAGCACTGCACCTAGATCTTAGGATCTAATGCAACCCTCCAGCACTCACCTTTTAACTCTGTTTAACTACAAAACTATGAGAATGAAATTGAAAACCCTATTAATATTTTCAATCCAAGCTCAATAGCTTATATATTCATATGGGTCTGAACTCAATTCAGTACCCCTACATTTTGGTGTCTTTGGCTCTTTAACAACCATAGCCACCATTATCCTATTAGGCAGGATTGGTGTTAAACCACTAAACATCACATGATCACTATCTCATACTAGCATAATAATTGTTATTAAACAATTCAAAACAAAACAACACTCTCCATATAGTAGTGCCATCTTGTGCTAACAAGAGCAATCAATGAATGCCAGAAGGCTTGTGCATAAAATCCCTATCTAATGCCTACTCATCCAATATCCCCAGACTAGTTTCTGGCTTGTGGCCTTCATCAGTGAGGAGCCTTGGATCTGAGAGCACTGCACCTAGATCTTAGGATCTAATGCAACCCTCCAGCACCCACCTTTTAACTCTGTTTAACTACAAAACTATGAGAATGAAATTGAAAACACTATTAATATTTTCAATCCAAGCTCAATAGCTTATATAGTCATATGGGTCTGAACTCAATTCAGTACCCATACATTTTGGTGTCTTTGGCTCTTTAACAACCATAGCCACCACTATCCTATTAGGCAGGATTGGTGTTAAACCACTAAACATCACATGATCACTATCTCATACTAGCATAATAATTGTTATTAAACAATTCAAAACAAAACAACACTCTCCATATAGTAGTGCCATCTTGTGCTAACAAGAGCAATCAATGAATGCCAGAAGGCTTGTGCATAAAATCCCTATCTAATGCCTACTCATCCAATATCCCCAGACTAGTTTCTGGCTTGTGGCCTTCATCAGTGAGGAGCCTTGGATCTGAGAGCACTGCACCTAGATCTTAGGATCTAATGCAACCCTCCAGCACTCACCTTTTAACTCTGTTTAACTACAAAACTATGAGAATGAAATTGAAAACCCTATTAATATTTTCAATCCAAGCTCAATAGCTTATATAGTCATATGGGTCTGAACTCAATTCAGTACCCATACATTTTGGTGTCTTTGGCTCTTTAACAACCATAGCCACCATTATCCTATTAGGCAGGATTGGTGTTAAACCACTAAACATCACATGATCACTATCTCATACTAGCATAATAATTGTTATTAAACAATTCAAAACAAAACAACACTCTCCATATAGTAGTGCCATCTTGTGCTAACAAGAGCAATCAATGGATGCCAGAAGGCTTGTGCATAAAATCCCTATCTAATGCCTACTCATCCAATATCCCCAGACTAGTTTCTGGCTTGTGGCCTTCATCAGTGAGGAGCCTTGGATCTGAGAGCACTGCACCTAGATCTTAGGATCTAATGCAACCCTCCAGCACTCACCTTTTAACTCTGTTTAACTACATTAGATAGGGATTTTATGCACAAGCCTTCTGGCATTCATTGATTGCTCTTGTTAGCACAAGATGGCACTACTATATGGAGAGTGTTGTTTTGTTTTGAATTGTTTAATAACAATTATGTGCTAGTATGAGATAGTGATCATGTGATGTTTAGTGGTTTAACACCAATCCTGCCTAATAGGATAGTGGTGGCTATGGTTGTTAAAGAGCCAAAGACACCAAAATGTATGGGTACTGAATTGAGTTCAGACCCATATGACTATATAAGCTATTGAGCTTGGATTGAAAACACTATTAATAGGGTTTTCAATTTCATTCTCATAGTTTTGTAGTTAAACAGAGTTAAAAGGTGAGTGCTGGAGGGTTGCATTAGATCCTAAGATCTAGGTGCAGTGCTCTCAGATCCAAGGCTCCTCACTGATGAAGGCCACAAGCCAGAAACTAGTCTGGGGATATTGGATGAGTAGGCATTAGATAGGGATTTTATGCACAAGCCTTCTGGCATTCATTGATTGCTCTTGTTAGCACAAGAAGGCACTACTATATGGAGAGTGTTGTTTTGTTTTGAATTGTTTAATAACAATTATTGTGCTAGTATGAGATAGTGATCATGTGATGTTTAGTGGTTTAACACCAATCCTGCCTAATAGGATAATGGTGGCTATGGTTGTTAAAGAGCCAAAGACACCAAAATGTATGGGTACTGAATTGAGTTCAGACCCATATGACTATATAAGCTATTGAGCTTGGATTGAAAATATTAATAGGTTTTCAATTTCATTCTCATAGTTTTGTAGTTAAACAGAGTTAAAAGGTGAGTGCTGGAGGGTTGCATTAGATCCTAAGATCTAGGTGCAGTGCTCTCAGATCCAAGGCTCCTCATTGATGAAGGCCACAAGCCAGAAACTAGTCTGGGAATATTGGATGAGTAGGCATTAGATAGGGATTTTATGCACAAGCCTTCTGGCATTCATTGATTGCTCTTGTTAGCACAAGATGGCACTACTATATGGAGAGTGTTGTTTTGTTTTGAATTGTTTAATAACAATTATTATGCTAGTATGAGATAGTGATCATGTGATGTTTAGTGGTTTAACACCAATCCTGCCTAATAGGATAATGGTGGCTATGGTTGTTAAAGAGCCAAAGACACCAAAATGTATGGGTCTGAATTGAATTCAGACCCATATGACTATATAAGCTATTGAGCTTGGATTGAAAATATTAATAGGGTTTTCAATTTCATTCTCATAGTTTTGTAGTTAAACAGAGTTAAAAGGTGAGTGCTGGAGGGTTGCATTAGATCCTAAGATCTAGGTGCAGTGCTCTCAGATCCAAGGCTCCTCACTGATGAAGGCCACAAGCCAGAAACTAGTCTGGGGATATTGGATGAGTAGGCATTAGATAGGGATTTTATGCACAAGCCTTCTGGCATCCATTGATTGCTCTTGTTAGCACAAGATGGCACTACTATATGGAGAGTGTTGTTTTGTTTTGAATTGTTTAATAACAATTATTGTGCTAGTATGAGATAGTGATCATGTGATGTTTAGTGGTTTAACACCAATCCTGCCTAATAGGATAATGGTGGCTATGGTTGTTAAAGAGCCAAAGACACCAAAATGTATGGGAACTGAATTGAGTTCAGACCCATATGACTATATAAGCTATTGAGCTTGGATTGAAAATATTAATAGTGTTTTCCCAATTTCATTCTCATAGTTTTGTAGTTAAATAGAGTTAAAAGGTGGGTGCTGGAGGGTTGCATTAGATCCTAAGATCTAGGTGCAGTGCTCTCAGATCCAAGGCTCCTCACTGATGAAGGCCACAAGCCAGAAACTAGTCTAGGGATATTGGATGAGTAGGCATTAGATAGGGATTTTATGCACAAGCCTTCTGGCATTCATTGATTGCTCTTGTTAGCACAAGATGGCACTACTATATGGAGAGTGTTGTTTTGTTTTGAATTGTTTAATAACAATTATTATGCTAGTATGAGATAGTGATCATGTGATGTTTAGTGGTTTAACACCAATCCTGCCTAATAGGATAATGGTGGCTATGGTTGTTAAAGAGCCAAAGACACCAAAATGTATGGGTACTGAATTGAGTTCAGACCCATATGACTATATAAGCTATTGAGCTTGGATTGAAAATATTAATAGGGTTTTCAATTTCATTCTCATAGTTTTGTAGTTAAACAGAGTTAAAAGGTGAGTGCTGGAGGGTTGCATTAGATCCTAAGATCTAGGTGCAGTGCTCTCAGATCCAAGGCTCCTCACTGATGAAGGCCACAAGCCAGAAACTAGTCTGGGGATATTGGATGAGTAGGCATTAGATAGGGATTTTATGCACAAGCCTTCTGGCATTCATTGATTTCTCTTGTTAGCACAAGATGGCACTACTATATGGAGAGTGTTGTTTTGTTTTGAATTGTTTAATAACAATTATTATGCTAGTATGAGATAGTGATCATGTGATGTTTAGTGGTTTAACACCAATCCTGCCTAATAGGATAATGGTGGCTATGGTTGTTAAAGAGCCAAAGACACCAAAATGTATGGGTACTGAATTGAGTTCAGACCCATATGACTATATAAGCTATTGAGCTTGGATTGAAAATATTAATAGGGTTTTCAATTTCATTCTCATAGTTTTGTAGTTAAACAGAGTTAAAAGGTGAGTGCTGGAGGGTTGCATTAGATCCTAAGATCTAGGTGCAGTGCTCTCAGATCCAAGGCTCCTCACTGATGAAGGCCACAAGCCAGAAACTAGTCTAGGGATATTGGATGAGTAGGCATTAGATAGGGATTTTATGCACAAGCCTTCTGGCATTCATTGATTGCTCTTGTTAGCACAAGATGGCACTACTATATGGAGAGTGTTGTTTTGTTTTGAATTGTTTAATAACAATTATTATGCTAGTATGAGATAGTGATCATGTGAAGATATAATGATGCGATGCCAAATTTGAAATAAAGATAATAATAATAATAATAAACATATTAAAATAATATAAGCATTATTATAATATATATAAATAAATAATAAAGAAAACTTATTTATAATAGAGTTGAGAGTAGATATTGAAGTCTATAGTTCATCATCCTAATGAAGATCTTTTACGAAGTATATTATTAATCCATTGGTATAATGATGATTTTATTTATCCTCAAACGATAAACTGTTAATAATATCCAATGATTTGATTAATGTGAAATAAAATAAATATTCTTCGAATGTAGATGTTCTTAATCTTCATTTTTCTATTATCATTAGACGTTCTATATATTCAATATTTCAAAATATTTTAAAATAGCATGCAAGGTTGGTTTCGAAACCTTTACGATACAAAGCTGTTTTACTCAAAACACATTGTTTTATCCTATATATATAATTATCTTAAATTTATATATATCCGAAGAATCACGGAAGTATTAAAACAACGTAGTTTCCAAAAAACTTAAACAGACGTTATTTTCTTATATATTGCTATTCCTTTAAGACTTAATAGAAAATTAAAATATTTTCCTTGCAGACTTTTAATCCACAGATTATTTTAATTTGGAAAAGTTAATATTTAAATTCCAATCGTTGAAGGGTAGTATTGATAAAAGAAAAAGTTATTTAAAGAGAAATGATTTTCTTTTCTTCTCCTTAAAAAAACAAAAGAACGAATCAATATGCTCATGTGTTATTACAAGTTCATGCTTAACTCAACTATCAATTGTTCCATTGACATTAAGATTTAATAATAAAATAAAAAAATATATAAGTATTTATTCTTAACTTCAAATCTGGCATTTTACTCAAAAGCTTAAGGTATGTATTATTTAAAACTCAAATGTATATATAAATAATATATATATATGTATACATAATAAAATAGTCAAATAAAAAATTATATTTATAAATAATTTCCTAAGAGATAAAACATGTTAGACCAATAATAACAACTGTAAGTTACTATTATAATTGATTTGTATATATATATATATATATATATATATATATATATATATATATATATATATATATATATATATATATATATATATATATATATATATATATATCACATCACAATGTAAGACAGTAACTTAGTAGTTATAGAACCATAGTTAGAAAATGAGAGTGGAATTTTATTACATAAATTTACTACAAATTTCAATACAAACCATTAATTCACATAACAATAGGCACATACAATAATTGAAAAGGAAATTAGAAATGTGATTATCCTAAACAAAATAAATGAGGCTGAGTATATAAACAAATCCAGTTCATTTTCATTCTCTTTCATATTTTATCAAATGATATGACAACTGCAAGCACTAAATAGCTTAACATCAAACATTAGAATGAAAGATAAAATGGATGATGTGTTCAAGAATACTATCTCTTCTGTGTAAAATTTTAAAGTGCTAAAACTGGAAGCAAATTGTAATTACCATTTAAAATTGCCAAAGTTAATGAACATTATCAGTGTAATAAAAAAACTAAAATAATTTTACATTGATAATTGAAGACAGACTGTGCTAACAATGAAACAAAAAAAAAGAAATGTTTCATAGCCGTTATGTACTGATAAACAATGAAGTAAAACTTTCTTTTGCATAAATCTTTAAACACCCAATAACAAGCTGAAGAAGATTTAATTGTTCTTTTATAAATTGCCAAACAATGTGTCCTGGCTACATAATCATGCCATAAGGCTGGGATTTGATTGAAATTTCCATAAAATATGATGATTTCATTCACTCATATAAATAATACCTAGAAAAATGGCTAATTCCTTATCTGATGTCTGGATGAATCCTGGAAGAAAGTGACATCTGAAATAGAAACAATATTATTCAAATGCATAACCAGAAAATCTGAGTGAATGATTGAGTTATCAGAATGGATTGAATCAATCTATGAAAGACATTAATGTTTAAATTATAGACTTTAATCAGGAAGATTTGAATGAAATCAAAATTATGTGTTTCTTGTTTTTACTTTGTACATTTGTCTACTTTATTACTCTCACCATTGGAAGTTTCATTGTGTTTGCAGTCAGAAGAGTCCAAATGAAAGTTTCATTGTGTTTGCAGTCAGAAGAATCCATTCCATAAGAACAAACATTGGAATATTTATTAACCTAAAATTTTTTTGTAAATAAAATTTAGATTGTTTTTCTCCATAGTCATTTGAAATTCCATCATCAATATCACAAAATATGGAATGAGGTAAGAATTTTTGATACTCTTCCATATTAATTTGTACTTACTAGTACAGGACAGAGTTTATGTTATTTGTTTATATTTAACTAATAATTGTTACATTTAGTATATTTGGTAGGAATGACTATTATTCCTGTGTGGAAGTCTTTTACTATTGTAACCGGACGCCTTCTCAACCGATCATATAGGGATTGTGAGCTCTGAAACAAACATGACATAGCGTAAAGCTTATTTATTTTCTTCTATCGATAACTGTTCACTATCAATACAAGGGGGCGCCAGATACGATGATTTAATTATAATTTAACTTCTCGCATCACCTTACGTCATATCAAAACGATTTCGAAGTCTAATCCCGCCCACAAGCTCAAACTCCCAGCATGGACCAATAGGGTCGCTCAGGGTCACGATGTAATTGTTTTCAAAATTACTATTCTGGTAAAAGACGCTATGATAACCAATGGAGAAGGCGCTTGATTAACTAACTAATCGATCCAAGCATTGGACCGGGTCATTGGTTATTTGAGACCAATACGATTATTCGTTTATATCTCTAAACAATTAGAAGCTTATAAGATCATCCCCCCTATATCATACCGTCCGGTAGAATTATTTACTCCAGCTATATCTACAACTTATTGACATTTATTTATATTTTATAATAGGCCCTCCCAACTATTAAATCTATCTTAACTACGGAATAAATAAATAAATAAATAAACATCATGACTTACGGCATGATGTTTGTAAATGACATTTTAAAAAGCAACAAGGTTTAAGAAAGATAAATATAAAGCAATATAATTAACTATATGAATAAATGCTAACTTTATTAATAATCAAGACGAAAAATAGAATAAAGATTTAATTATAGGAAATGATTTGAGAAATGCTCGACTTGTTTAAATACTGAACAAATTTATTGAATATAAAAAAAAAGCACATTGGTTAAAAGTTTTATTTACACGCACACACACGCATTTACGCACTCGCACAGAAAAGAACATATTATATATCATAAAATATGGATGATAGAATATAAATTTCCTTTTTTTTACATTTTTTGAAGGTAAGTGTTATAAATTATAGGATAATAATTAGGGTCAAAGTTCATATTTGAAAAGTCCTGAGATTTAAATTTTAGGAATTGCATAGTGTTTGATTTTACGAAGGTTGAGATTACAATAATAAGTTACAATAATAAGTTTTTTAAATATAATGAATTACGGAATATTTTATAGTTTAATTTACGAAATCAAAGTTAGTTAATTATGAGATTGCCTTTTTTAAAAGTTTACGTATGGAATGAATGAAAGCATAAAAAAAATAAAGTGTTTACCTAGGATTTTGGCTTATTCTTCCGCTGCTTCTAATTAAGTGGAGGTTTGAACATGGGAGATGATGTTTTCCATAAGGAGGTTGTTCATTTCTTTTAAAGTTGAGCGTAATAAATCAGGATGATTCATGTATTTCACGGAACATTATTGAACTGGTTGGAGCATTAATTTTAGATGGTAATATTATTAAGTATTCATAGTGACGGAGATGTTCTGGTGGCGGAGCGTCGATCAATCACTGAAGGGTTTCCTAGCCCCTCATGACAGTCGATGCTCTAAATATTAATTTCATATCGATCATCTTGAAAACGGATAGCTCAAATGAAGTAATTTGAATTAAATTGAATTTTGAGAAAATTGAACAAAAAATTGACAATTTGACTTAGCTTCTCTTAACATTTTTTTTTCCTCTAGATTTTGCTTGATATTTATATGGGTTGGATCTTATCTGAGGATCGAATCTCCCCCCAGAGTTCCATGTTCTTAGAGTTGTCGTTGGGGTCCGTGTCCTACTCAATCCATGTGCTTAAGGCAATCTTATGTTTAGGCAATCTCATATTGCAATCTCAGTTAACAAACTTATATTCATTCACACCTTGGATGCATACGTGTGTGCGTGTCTTACGAGAACAATGTAATTTACATTAGCTAAAGTCGAGCATTTAATCTTTCTCAAAATCATTTCTATAAGCTTTTACTTTTACTACAATTATAATTTAAAATATCCCTTTTTAATTACCCCCGCGGCATATACAAGTATAAATTATTCATTGATATTTATAATGGCATATTATTTTTCATTTTTTTAGAGAATATTATTTTAGTAAATTATGTTAAAGCCTTAAACTATTTAATTAGACGTATTAATATTTTATTTTACAAGTGTATTTTAGAAAGTATGGAAAAGAAAACTATCTCTATTTTTTATCATAAGTTGTAAGAAAATAAAATAGAGTATTTTACATTGCTTGAGTGTGTGTGTGTTTACATATACCGACTTTGTCTCGGTATA
>JAQFVV010009241.1:7500-15309 GCA_028023455.1 Epiperipatus broadwayi | reverse complement strand
CATTACAATATATATATATAATGTATGTGTTTTAGGAAAGAGCTGGAATCAAATACTATAAAGATAACATGACTTTCAGTAGCTAAAAGCTTGGATACATCACCAACTGTATATAATCTATCTTATAATATAATCTTCAATAACTTCTCTTCTTCTTTCCTTCTTTATTTTTGCTTTTCTAATATATAACATATAATAACCACATTCCACTCTTTTTACACTTTGAAGCAAAATATATTTATTTATTAATATTACAGTTTCGACTGTTCCTAGCAGTCTTCGTCAGATCTACAAAAATTTAAACATTATATTGATACAACCATATTTCATACATATATCTATTAAATTTTTACAATTTTACCAACTTAATTATTACCATAAGTTTATTCATAAAACTTACTATTATATAACTTTAAAATCTACTTTACCCTTTATTTCTATTCTTAGTTATTATTATACTAATATTTATTCACCTTTTTTTTCTTTTGCCATAATTTTATAATTTCAATGTAATATTATTATATTACTATATTCATAATTTAACCTTATTTTACATATTACTTTATTCACAAATTTAACTTTATTTTACATTTCACCTATTATCCTAATTTTTAATTATTTTATTCCATTCCTTAATTCCATTTTACCCATATTTTATTCCTGCCTCTTCCATTTACTTATCTCTTATAAAATTATTTAATTCTTATATGTATTTTTATTTTATATCTTACCTTAATATCTACTAAACTCTCACTGCTCTACTCCACCATTTTCTATCTCATAATATATTCTAATTTCTTTTAATCTATATACAGCTCCCTCTGTTACCTATTATACAAACTACTTATTTTAATTCTTATTAGTTTTCACTGTTATTTTATTTATTTTTTATATTAAGATAGTTTTTAAACCACTTTCTCTATTAATATTTGGATTTATCTTCTTTATTAAAATTGCCTCCCTTATTTTTCTATCCCTCTTACAACTTGCATAACTTATCATTCTAATATTCTCTTTTTCTAGTTTATGACCTGTCTCCATAAAATGCATATATACCAGTGATCCTCTATTTCAGCGTTTCCCAACCTTTTTTGGCTTGCGTACCACTTGGTAGTACATCACGCTAAATTGTACCACTTTGTAAAAATGATTATATTTCATGAAATTTGTTATTGTGTGTTATTTTATTTGCATTATAAATATTATAGGGTGACCATGTATGTGTTCACATCTCATGAGACAAATTACATTGAAACATGCCTAAACGTCATGCCAGATTATAAACTCACTGAAATTATAAACTCACTGTAACATATTTATATGTATGTGTTTGTTCAAAGTTTTATATTTTTCCCAAAATAATTTATTAAAGATTACATTATTAGATTAAAGGTTATTTGGTACATATTTTGTTCAAAGTGTTTTCTCATTCCTTCATTTGATTTTCCCGAATTTGAGTCTGTTTTCTCTTTTTCGGAGCATCTTACTATTGGTTGGGCCATGGAGAAGATAAATCCAGCATGTCTCAAGTCATGGTAAAAATAAGCCCGGGGGTTATTAGGCTTTCTCTTGTTCTTGTTTTCTTTATATTGTTTAGCATGAAGTTAATAGGATTAAAATTTTGATGATTAAATACTAGCTTACATTTAGTAATCCACAACAGATGATCAAGAATTAATGAGAGTCTAATTTCTGGGTATGATCCTTTTCTGATTCATTTTTTCAAATTAAATATTTTAGATTGATTTGCCTTGATCAGACTCATTATTTATCTACTATTTTATCATATTTCATTTACTAATAAATGGTTTTAATAAAAACACAAAATTATAAAAAAACAATTAATATATTTTCTTATCATAATCAAATATTTTTATAAAATAAATTTAATGAGATCTTTGTGCTTGTTTCGAACAACATAATTTTTTAAAATTTGGTTCAGCTGCCTTCAGTCTATTTCGATACTTATTTTTAAAAAAAATATATATGAAGAAAAAGCTCTTTCTACTAATTTCGTACTAGTAAACAGTAATAATAATTTAAGAGCTTTCTCAGAAAGTTGTTCATATTCTTTAATGTTTAACCAAAAATTAATTAGATTGTGTCGTTTGAATTCTACTTGTAAAGTTCTGTCACGTGATAATTCTATTAAATTTTCTTTATCCTTTATTGATAATGATGTAGCTTTTTCTAAATTTTCTGCATAGGTGTTTTCGGGTTTTGGAAAATATTCCACGAAAGACAATTTTAATCCTGTTAAATGTGCTATTATATTTTCTCGTATATCTTGAGACAGACTAACCTTATTTTCAAACAAAAAAATGTGTAGAGTTTCGAATACTTCCAGTTGATTGTTTTCGATACTTATATATATTACTGTTTCCAAAAATCTAATTTCTTAATCATACTTTTAATTTTATTATTAACATTAAAGATCGTTATCGACTTTACATATTAACAACTTTACTGTTTAATATTATTAATTAAAATAATTTTTTTGAATTATAGGAAAAAATGTTTCTATGATATTTTTATGATTTAATTTTTTTTTATGTCCGCCATTATTGATTATTTTTCATGTACCACCAACCAGCAACTCGCGTACCACCAGTGGTACGCGTACCACAGGTTGGGAAACACTGCTCTATCATATTTATGTTGCTTTAACCTAGTATATATTGAATTTTTCATCTCACCAACATATTTATTCATAATCCCTTTATCCCTACATTTTCTGCATTCTATCTCATAAACCTAATTTATATATTTCTTCTCTCCACTTATATACCTATTATCTAAAATATCCATTATATTTTTCTTTCTTTTATTCACTACTTTATATTTAATATCATTTTTAAAATCTTTATTAATTTTTTTAATAATATTATTAATTCCCCTTACTATACTACTATCATTAACTTTTATTTCTATGTATTCCTTCTTTTCTTTTCATTTCCCTTCATCCTTTCTCTTTTTTTATATAACTTTTCTATCTTTTTTATATTGTTTTTTATTACCTTTTCTGGATATTCATTCTTCTTAAAATCTTCCTTTATTCTATTTATTTCCTTATCATATTCCTCTCCTTCATCATAATAACATTTTGCTCTATATACCTTAGATCTTATAAAACTAATCTCATGCTTAATATCCATATTAAAACCCCAATTTTGTGCATTTGTAATACCCATTTTTCTAAACACTTCTGTTTTTACTTTACATCTTTTCTCATAATATTCCTTCTTTATCATTATATCTAGATACCCCAATCTATTGTCATTCTCCCAATCTATCGTAAATGTATCTTCTTATCTATTTTATTTATTTTTATCTATAATTTTTTTATCTGTCTCTCACCCCTATTAAATATTAACAGAAAATCATTCACATATCTTTTAATTAATATTGGTGCATTTCATCCCCTATCATTGATCTTCCATATCCTGCATATATATCTCACTCAATACCCCACTCAATGTACCTCCTATTAACAATCCTTCTTTCTGTTTATAAAACCCTCCATTAAATTCAAAAGTTATATCTTTACAACATATTTCCATTAAATTCTTTATTATCTCTACAGGTATTTCTATTTCCCTTTCCCTATTTTCCTTATATTTATTAATTGCCAAACTAATTGCTCTTTCTACATCAATATTTGTATACATGGACACTACATCCATCTTTACCATTGTCAATTTATATTTACTATATTCCTTTACTTTTGTCTTAAATTTCTTTTACTAAATCTTTATTATTCTTTATAAATGTCATACTTTCTCTATTCAGAAAATATGTAAATAGAGAAAGTAGGACATTTATAAAGAATAATAAAGATTTAGTAAAAGAAATTAAGACAAAAGTAAAGGAATATAGTAAATATAAATTGACAATGGTAAAGATGGATATAGTGTCCATGTATACAAATATTGATGTAGAAAGAGCAATTAGTTTGGCAATTAATAAATATAAGGAAGATAGGGAAAGGGAAATAGAAATACCCGTAGAGATAATAAAGAATTTAATGGAAATATGTTGTAAAGATATAACTTTTGAATTTAATGGAGGGTTTTATAAACAGAAAGAAGGATTGTTAATAGGAGGTACATTGAGTGGGGTATTGAGTGAGATATATATGCAGGATATGGAAGATCAAATGATAGGGGATGAGAATGCACCAATATTAATTAAAAGATATGTGAATGATTTTCTGTTAATATTTAATAGGGGTGAGAGACAGATAAAAAAAATTATAGATAAAATAAATAAAATAGATAAGAAGATACATTTTACGATAGATTGGGAGAATGATAATAGATTGGGGTATCTAGATATAATGATAAAGAAGGAATATTATGAGAAAAGATGTAAAGTAAAAACAGAAGTGTTTAGAAAAATGGGTATTACAAATGCACAAAATTGGGGTTTTAATATGGATATTAAGCATGAGATTAGTTCTATAAGTTCTAAGGTATATAGAGCAAAATGTTATTGTGATGAAGGAGAGGAATATGATAAGGAAATAAATAGAATAAAGGAAGATTTTAAGAAGAATGAATATCCAGAATAGGTAATAAAAACAATATAAAAAAAGATAGAAAAGTTATATAAAAAAGAGGAAAAGGATGAAGGGAAACGAAAAGAAAAGAAGGAATACATAGGAATAAAAGTTAATAATAGTAGTATAGTAAGGGGAATTAATAATATTATTAAAAAATTAATAAAGATTTTAAAAATGATATTAAATATAAAGTAGTGAATAAAAGAAAGAAAAATATAATGGATATTTTAGATAATAGCTATATAAGTAGAGAGAAGAAATATATAAATGGGGTTTATGAGATAGAATGCAGAAAATGTAGGGATAAAGGGATTGTGAATAAATATGTTGGTGAGACAAAAAATTCAATATATATTAGGTTAAAGCAAAATAAATATGATAGAGGATCACCAGTATATATGCATTTTATGGAGACAAGTCATAAACTAGAAAAAGAGAATATTAGAATGATAAGTTATGCAAGTAGTAGGAGGGATAGAAAAATAAGGGAGGCAATTTTAATAAAGAAGATTAAATCCAAATATTAATAGAGAAAGTGGTTTAAAAACTATCTTAATATAAAAAATAAATAAAATAACAGTGAAAACTAATAAGAATTAAAATAAGTAGTTTGTATAATAGGTAATAGAGGGAGCTGTATATAGATTAAAAGAAATTAGAGTATATTATGGGATAGAAAATGGTGGAGTAGAGCAGTGAGAGTTTAGTAGATATTAAGGTAAGATATAAAATAAAAATACATATAAGAATTAAATAATTTTATAAGAGATAAGTAAATGGAAGAGGCAGGAATAAAATATGGGTAAAATGGAATTAAGGAATGGAATAAAATAATTAAAAATTAGGATAATAGGTGAAATGTAAAATAAAGTTAAATTTGTGAATAAAGTAATATGTAAAATAAGGTTAAATTATGAATATAGTAATATAATAATATTACATTGAAATTATAAAATTATGGCAAAAGAAAAAAAAGTGAATAAATATTAGTATAATAATAACTAAGAATAGAAATAAAGGGTAAAGTAGATTTTAAAGTTATATAATAGTAAGTTTTATGAATAAACTTATGGTAATAATTAAGTTGGTAAAATTGTAAAAATTTAATAGATATATGTATGAAATATGGTTGTATTAATATAATGTTTAAATTTTTGTAGATCTGACGAAGACTGCTAGGAACAGTCGAAACTGTAATATTAATAAATAAATATATTTTGCTTCAAAGTGTAAAAAGAGTGGAATGTGGTTATTATATGTTATAATCTATCTTGAAGCTCATATTGGCAACTTGAATATATTATTTCAAAATAAATTTTAATTCCTTATGCAACTAAATATCTATTTACAGTGAGCCTGCAAATATTGATGTAAACATAATTTAATAATCAAATGGTAAGCCCCCTTCCTCCCAAAAAAGTTACACTCTGCAAGGAAAGCTGTCTTTATAATGTACATGTATCAATCAATATGGAAACACTAAGACATGAATTATATAAATCTCACAAGAAGCCACACAACATTTTTTACTAAGAAACTGTCTTACTAGTGTAATAAGTGGACATAAATTACTTGAATTATTAAAAAAAAAAATATATTTATTATTTTTAAGAATGTTTATTTTGCTCTGATCTCATGAATGTATATATTTTTTGGTAATTAATATCATAAATTGATCATGTATACATTTAGTACAGAGGCAAAACTCCCCATACATTAAATATATATCATGTGATATATATTTAGTAATAGAAAAAAATGTATGTTGTACATTGATGATTAAAATGTCTTTCAGAAAAGCAACTGACTTGTGATTTAAAGTTATGACTTGAATTATGCTCACAGTTTGATTTATTTTAAAATTTAATATTGGTTTAATAAAGTGTGGAACACAGATCTTTGCATTTAGTTTAATATTCCTTTTATAAATTGGTATCAATTAAAAAGATATGCTTACAGATTGTATCCTTTTCAATATAAACAATATTAAAAAAAATTAAACGAGTCACATTTTAATAAATTGGGTAATTCTAAAATTTAAATAGATTAGCAAGAGAGTATAATAGTCATATAGCAAGATATATACTAGAAAAATAATGTGTGTGCATGCATATGGAAATATATGCAAGAAAAGCTCAAGAACTAAAAAACAATGTCTTGATCACTATGATGGGGTATTGCTTTATATTGAGATTTAGACCCTTGTATTAATGAAACACTGATAAGATATGCTTTTATGTTTGGGAAACTTTATTATAAAGGATCAGTCATGTTTGAGCTTTAGTTTATATTGGCATATATTTTCAGTATTTGAAGAATAGTATTATTTTATAAATATAAGTGCTCAAGTAATAGGAATATTGCTTAATTATGGGGTAGGATGCAAAAGCTGAGGACCTCTACAAATTATTATTTGTTTTATAGATACTAAACCACTAAAATCTCACATGATCACCATTCTTTATGCTTACATAAGCTGTTTACACAGAGGCAAAACTCTCTGTACAGTAGCACTATTCAGTACAATCCCCAGTAATCAATGGATGCAGGAAGGTTTGTGGATACAATCCCTATCTAGTGTTTACTCATTCAATATCTTCAGACCAGTTTTTAGCTTTGTGGCATCAGGAGCTACAAGCTAGAAACTAGTCTGGGAGATATTGGATGAGTAGACGCTGAGCCACAAAGCTAGAAACTAGTCTGGAGATACTGGATGAGTAGGCACTAGATAGGGATTTTATTCACAAACCTTCCTGCATCTATTGATTACTCTGGCTTGTACTGAGTGGAAGTACTGTATAGAGAGTGTTGTCACTGGTTGTTTATAGATACTGCTTTGTGAATGGATAGAATTCAAAAAATGACCACCTCTTTGAATTATCATTAGTTGTATGGATACTGTTTATAAAGGGGTAGAATCCAAAGACTAACCATCTTTATAAATTATAATTAGTTTTACGATTACTCATTTTCTTAAAAAGGTAACATCAAAAGACTGACTACCTATATGAATGATTATTTGTTTTAGGAAGATTGCAATGTTTACCAATACTTTACACAAGAAGCTTTATTTTGGATATATTTTCAATGTGAATATAAATATGAGTAAGTAAATGAATTATATTTTTAGAAGTCATCAACATATGAAATTATATCCTAGATGCTCTAAAGATATGGAGTATTTATTAATGACAATCAGTGCTTAATTATATGATTGTACCACTAGAACAAAGAATATTTATAAAGTT
>JAQFVV010009240.1:0-15322 GCA_028023455.1 Epiperipatus broadwayi | reverse complement strand
ACTACTAGTTTTAAAGTACTTTATTTGATATCATAAGTACATGGATGAAAATACAATTTTAAAACATGTTACAAGAGCTGATCTACAATTTAGAATTGAAAATTATTAACAAAATTATTATTATGAATACATGAAATATTTTTACATTAATAATGTTGAAAAACTGAGGAAAAAAATTAATCAATAACAGTAACAATATTAAATACATATATGACAACAAAACTCTCACTTACATACAGCAAATATGCGATTCATATTTCACAGTGGTGTTGGTAATTTGATCAAACTCCAAGTGGCTGATACTATATCAGTTGGAGCTAGTGCCTGATCTCTTGTTTTAATTTTTGCTAACTTATTGAGAAAAAGTGATTTAAGTTTACGAGATGTGGGATTGAATATAAAGTGGCATCTCATAAACCAGAGTGTATATAGTATAAAGATTGCTAGTCTTATTGTTGGAAACAGCCCTCTTTGAATATTTTTTATCAATACTGTCAATGAGCATTTTGGATTATGGTTTATATTAGCAATTAGTTCTCGATATGTTTTGAGAGAAGTACACTGAGAAATAAAATGTTCCATTGTTTCTTCTTCTTTATTACATAGTTGACAAATGGCATCTATGTTTGGAGATCTCCATCTTCCAGCCAGAAAAGCATTGGTAGGTAAAGCTCTAAGGTTGATTTTTATTAGAAAATCTAAGTACTTAGGCTCCAAGTACCAGAATTTAAATTTTTGATTTATAGATTTATTTGTGATATTAATTAAGCTAATGGGAATTTCAAAGGGATTGGAATTAGTTGTTATGTAATGTGCTTCCCAATACTTAATTTTAGTTGAGAAAAGGTTTGTAGCAGGTACTTTATGTTTGAATATTGTTTTTATTAGATTGTTAATGAATTTATTTTTAATAGGAGGTGGAGTGTCTGTAGGTGATATTGGAAGAAACACTTGGAAATTTTCATATGTCATATAAAGTTTCATTATTGCATTATGAGTTTTTTGGTAATAGAATGTTGAAATGCAGTGTAATGACAGGCCATTTAGTCTTGAATGTTTTTGCAGACTTTTGATGCTTATTACCACTGCCTTATTATTCCATATGAGTTTGGTGCAAAAAGAGTTAATTTTTTTTCTTAAATGAGTTTGTAAATTTAATGATAGGTGCATAGTAATTTATTTTTGGGAAAATTAATATGTTAATGAGTGATATTTTACTATGCAATGAAAGATATGCTTTTGAAAGTGAGGTTGTCACCTTTTCAATTGCAGATATTAATTGTTCTTGTATTATCTTTCTCATTGCATTCATAAACAGATGAATTGGGAAACCAAGAAATTTGTGGGGAGGGGAACTGCAAACTGAATGAATTTGATTACCAGAAAGTATACTCCAATTAGATGTTTTTTCTTTGTTAAATTTTAAACTATAAGCTGCAGAGTAATTTTCTAAAATGGTATACATTAAAGGCAAATGTTTTTTTGAATGGCAAAAAAATGACTATATCATCCATGTATGAAATATGATTGATGGATTGGTTTATGAGGGGTACATATATTCCTGGCAATTTAGATTCTATTTCTAGTAGGAGGGGGTTAATATATGTGATAAAAAACAGTGAACTAAGGGGAGAGCCTTGTGGTATTGAGTTGTGTGGAGTGAAGTCAGGGGGACATTTTGCCATTAAGAGTAATGTGTATTTTTCTATTGATGAGCAGGTTTGCTAGAACATACATTATAGGTATTGGAATTTTATGTTGACTAAGCACCTGTAGCAGCTTGTCCACAGGCACTGAATCGAATGCAGCCTGTATGTCTAATTGAATTGCAATAGGTGCTGATTTTCTAGCTTGTCTTACATCCTCTATTAATATTTTACATAACATAAGTGCTTCAGAAGTAGAACATCCTTTTCTAGCAAACTGAAACTTAGACAACCCAGGAAGTATTAGGGGTTGAATTTTGTCTTTTAAAAGAGACTCTATTAGTTTGATGATCAGAGGAGACATTGAAATAGGGTGTAGATTATCTAGAGGAGAAGGAAGTGTATTTTTTTTTTTAGAAAAGGGACCAGTGATACTGGATAAAGTTGGTCAATGTTATGTATTTGTTTTGATAGATAATTTATCATATTGTGTACTATTGGGATAGTAAAGTGGCTAAGATGTGATAATAAAAATTTTGGAATTGCATGTGTACCTGGGTGTGTATTGTTTGGAATAGCGTTCAACTTGAGAGCAATTTCATACTTTGTAATGTTATGTTCTTCTGTGGTAAAACCAAAGTGAAATGAAGAAAATTTTGGAAAAGGAAATTTTTGGAGTCTAGATTTAAAGTGGTAATATATTTGCAGAGTCATGTCTTCCCCAGCAATCATTTTTGAATCAAAAATAATAGATGAAGGAGTTAATTTTTTGGGAGTATAACCTAAAGCCCACCGAATATATCCTTTAGACCAGTTATGGGGATTAGCTAGAAAAATTTTTGCTTTTTTTATAGAGAGATAATCAGCCAGTATGAGTTGGGTTTGCTTGTATTCTTGTTTTAAAAACATTATTGATGTAACTGAAGAAGGGTCACATGAAGTATTTTTTAGTTTTAAGTGTATTGTATCTAATTTATTAACAAGATTAGTGGGAGAACTATTTTTGGAGGTATAATGTCGAATAGTAGAAGAGATTATGTTAATAAATGATAGCCAGGCCTCTACTGGGTTTAAAGATAGTATGTCTACCTTCTTAAAATAAATATAAATCTCAGAGAGAACTGCTTCAGGTGTAGTGGATTTTAAAAGAAGACGAGTAGTTTTATTTAGAGGAAGAATTGGTTGATGTTGCATGTGTATTGTGAGTTCCACATTAAGTGCTAAATGATCAGAGAAAGTTACAGGACATAGAGAGGGATTTATTATGAAATGTAGATCTGGTGAATAGAATACAAGGTCTATTAGAGAGGAGTGTTTTTTAGTGTAGAATGAAATGGAGTTAGTTGGAAAAAAACCTTCAGCACTCATGAGATTTTTATTAATCAAATGAAGGTATTTTAATGTAAAATTCTTATAAGACATGTTAAAATCACCCATGATTATAGTTGGGTAAGAATTTGTAGCTAATATTAAATTTATTTTATTTATTAATTGGTGAATTAACACTGGCTGATTATATAAATAGAATGTTATTAAATTTACTGTAAAAGAAGAATGATATAGAATAATTATACTCATATGCTGATCTAAGTATAAAATTTTAAAAGTTTGAAAAGGAGAACAATGATGGATGAGAATCCCTACCCCAGCAGCAGCAATATCAGATGTTGAAAATTTACTGTATCCAAATTTACTAAGGTAGAGTTCAGGATTAAATGCTGAATGTACTGAGCATTTTGTCTCTGTAAATAAAAGGATATGGGGTGAGAATTGCCTTATCCAATTGCTAATTGCATATATTCGCTGGGTAGAGTTAATACCCCTTACATTGACTGCTGTAATAGAAAGACCCATATTATCAATTATATAAAATGGTGGGAGAATGATATTTTATAGTTTATTGTATAATGAATGGGACAACTAATATTAGTAAAAGTATAATAGGAATGTGTTAAATAGAAAAGAAAAATTATAATAATACACCACTGTGAAAACAATGAACTTACCCTTGCAAGTGAAGTTCTATTGAGTTTGTTGTGCATATTTTTGTTCATAAACATGATAATTATTTTCACATTTGGAATTAAATCCAAAAAATTGTCCTGGTTTGAAAGTCTATAAGTGTTATTTATGCAACTCATCTTGATAGTCTATTTTTAATGGTGCTTCAAAGTCTGTCTCTGTATTTTGAGACATGGTATTTGTTATGATATCCTTAGATTTAGTAGATCTTCTGTGTACATCCACTCCTGCCATCAGAAGAAGCTGCTCCTGTGTCAATTGATTTGTACTTTGTTTTTGTCTGGTCCAATGAAGTGTTGATTCATTAGCCGGATAATCTGTTTCACCTGCTTTATTTGTGAGTTTTGTTTTTTTTAATGCTGGTGTGGTAGACCTTGTATCATTTTTCTTTGATTTTCTTTCACTATGTTTGTCAGGTTCATTAGTTTGTATAGGCTCTTGATGCAATGCAGATTTTTTCCTCTTGTGCATTCGTTTCTTAGTCTTTACTTTAATTAATTGGAACTCTTCATCAGAGCAAGGAAATGGTAAGGTATCACTCATGTACTCTGTTTCTGTTTCCTCCTGTGAGGTATAAGATTTATTTGGTATAGTATTCATGGAGCTATTTTGACTAGGATCATCAAAGCTGAGATTTTGCTTATTTGTGTTGTTGTCTTCATTATTGGAAATAAATTCATCAAGGCTGAGATTTTGCATATCTGTGTTGTTGTCTTCATTATTGGGAATAAGTTCATCAAGGCTGAGATTTTGGATATCTGTGTTGTTGTCTTCATTATTGGGAATAGGTTCATCTACTTTTGTTTTTTCAGGGTTACTTTGCATATTGGGAATAGGT
This sequence comes from Epiperipatus broadwayi, assembly GCA_028023455.1. Lineage (NCBI taxonomy): Eukaryota > Metazoa > Onychophora > Udeonychophora > Euonychophora > Peripatidae > Epiperipatus > Epiperipatus broadwayi. The sequence continues at coordinate 10,816 of JAQFVV010009240.1, read as the reverse complement.
TCATCTACTTTTGTTTTTTCAGGGTTACTTTGCATGAGTCTGATTTCATTATTAGCTATTGGATCTCTACTGCACTGATGCGTTTTTGTTTTTTAAAACCACACTTTTTACAAAAACGGTTAGGGCATTCTTTGACAAGATGATCTCTGGCTTTACAAAAAAAAACACTGAGGTGAAATGCCTCTGAAAGTAACTATCAAAGGTGAAGAATCTGTTGCATGTAATGTTGGTATATCTGTTGGTTGCATATTTTTCTTCAATGACATAGTGAAATGAGCAGTATTGGTTAGAACTGGCTGTGTGGCTCTTTTTTCCCATACATATTTAAAGTTGGCCACAGTTCCAACATTTTTTAGTAAATCTTGTAGATCATCAGCTTTAAAGTCTACATGACAGTTCTTAATTTGTCCATTCAAATTTGTAGGTCTATCAATGTCTATGTAACAAATAAATTTTCCATTAAGAAAGTGAATATGTTTTTCAAATATTTGTTTCTGAGCCACATTATGATATTCTATTGTTTTATATCTGCTATTAGGATGGTCTAGCACTTTGTATATCATTGACCAAAGTTTTTTTTCTGATAGATAAGAATAAAATTCATCAGTAGGAAAATTCATGACTGAAGAATTAGAATCTGTTATAGCTATAGTAGAGGTTTTAATACTTTTAAATTTTTGAAATGATTTAAGAACTGTTAAAGGAATTGTTTGTATAAATTTTTCACATGCAGAAACATAATCTGTATTACTAGTTGATAATAAATTTGTATTTTCTTGTTCCATTTGTAGTTCATTGTCAAAATTAAAAATTTCTGTTAAATTTTCTTCTGTAATTATATTGTTATCTTGTTCAGATTTTTGCTTTAAAATACTAGCATAAGTTTGTTTAATATTCTTATTTAATTCAATAGAATCAGATGCCTCAGGCAAATTGGTATTTTTAAACTTATTTCTTGTTTTAGATAAATCAGATAAGGCTTCAGCCATATTGGATCCAGTTTTTACTTTTGAAAAAGAACTATTGTTAACTTTGACTTTTTCTAGATCTTGATAAGAATTATTTTTATCTAAGCTATTATTAGCAATTTTTAAATTAGAATTAGAATCAGAAATATTAGACATTTTAACTCCAATATTCTTCTTTATATTAATAACAATTTTGCTCAAAATAGAGCTTACCTTTAAGTGGAAAATTTCCTTTTTCTTTTGGTATACTTTTCACTATCAAATTCAATCAAAAACCAATAAAACTTAAGTCTAAAGCAGGAGCTGAAATGAGTCAACTTTCTCTGTCAAGAGCCAAGATGGCTACCCTACTACTACTACTACTACTACTACTACTACTACTACTACTACTACTACTACTACTACTACTACTACTACTACTACTACTACTACTACTACTACTACTACTACTACTACTATTATTATTATTATTATTATTATTATTTATTTATTATTATTATTATTATTATTATTATTATTATTATTATTATTATTATTATTATTATTATTATTATTATTATTATTATTATTATTATTATTATTATTATTATTATTATTATTATTATTTTGCAGAATAAATTGGTGAATGGTTTAACCAGATATTTCATAAAAGTGAGAAACTTAGAGATGGAGTCAACATGCTTAAATGGCCATCAATTAAAATATTTCACTAACTTTTTTTTAATTTGCAAAGATCACATATACTTTATTATGTTATTTTAGTTTCAAAAAAATATCTAAAAATAACAGGATAATTAAAAATGTGGTAATTTGAAATAAATTTCAACAAGCCTTGATGTCTTTGGTAATTGTCAAAGTATTTCATGTGCTTTGCAGAATTACTTCAAAAATGTATTTTTGTGTGACTAAAATCATGAGATTTTTTTATCAAGTTTATTAAGAATCATCATTATTTTTGCACAATAATTGTGTAATAATTATAAAAAATCAAAAGTGTTTATTATACATTTATATTATTTATGTATCTTTATTTTTGAAAATAGAAGATAATAAATGCTATAATAGTATTAACAAAGCAAATTATGAAGTTCTGATAAACACACATTTTACACTGGTTGCTAATGTATCATCACTTACTATCTGATAACTTATATTACAATATTATAAAAATATTAAAAACCTTGATATTTTAAAGCAAAATTTGATAGATTTATAAGATACTAACAACAATTATCAATAAAAAAGTTATTGATTTTATAAAATCAATTTTCTTCTTTCAACCATTGAATGATGAAATCATTCTTTGTTTTATTACAATCTTATTTTTTATTAAGATTTGCATTGTTCAAATAATTTTTTAGAATTTATTTTGTTTTTAAATATAAATTTCTAACAAATTAACTCAATTTATTATACTCTGATAGTGAATATAATTATAAAACCGAAATTAAATGTTGAAAGTTTTCAAAACACCAGAGTGAACAACTAAATGTATTACAGTTACAGAAGATTTAGATATATACAATTTTAAATATTACATATTTATATTATATTAAACTCAATTATCTCAATGAAAAAACTGCTGATAATTATAAAAAGGAAATTATATTTATCAATATGATGTTAATTATATTTTTAATATCAATTTACAAGAAAAAATATCCAAATAATATAGACATGAACAATATATGTAAAATATGTATGTATGTTGTTTTCGTGCTTTGTATATAAATGTATACATGGTAATTATAATAAAAATAATAAATTTAATTGTAATAAACTATTAAAAACAGTCTTTAAATCTGAATAAGTACTTTCAGTTAATTTCTTAAACCTGCTTCAAATGGAAGTTGAGGCACGTTTACTAAATTAACTGAAAGTACTTCTGCAGATTTAAAGACTGTTTTTAATATTTTATTACTATTAAGTTAATTATTTTTATTATAATTACAATTTTGTTTTAATTAAGGGACATTATATATATATATATATGTGTATGTGTGTGTGTAAACAAATTATCTCATGACTGTAACTTAATTATTACTTTTTTGCCAGCATATAGTTTAATTTCACCACCTTTATCCCACTTATTGTAAGTTTTAGTAAGTATTAGATATGAAAATCCTAAACCAATATTCTTAGTTTAGTTGTAAGTATACATATTTTATCAGTGAAAAGTTTTCATTTTGGAACACTGCAAATGGATAATTACGATCTAATTTTTTTTTATTATTCATCATTTAACTCTCTGTGTACTATCAAACTATCCGGCCAAAATAAAAAGAACGTAAGTTTTCAATTTTATACAACTTGCATGTATAGTCATATAGCTCTGAAGGCCAGATCAATTTTTATAAAGTATTGGGTCACTAGTTTTTTAACAACTTCAGACATCTGAGCACATGTGTATTAAGTGTTTAATTTCAACTTATATTAAATTTTGCTTTTCCATCTTTAAAAATAATATTATCAAATAAATATTTAAAACCAAGTGATTAAATAGTCAGTGTTTACTTTTTAAAAAATAAAACACTCCCACCCCCTAAATGATTGTATTCTCTTTACATTTTCGATCCCGTTAAATACAAATCTGATTTTTATGCACAATTGATGACTGGTAAATAAATTAATAATTTTTTAAATCAAATTCTATGTAAAATAATTTAAATTAATAAAAATACTCTCATGAAATTCATGAATAAATTTAATCCACAATGGCTACAAGCATAATATTTTACTACTATCACTTTCAAATTGCTCTAATTGCAGATTATTTTATTTAATTGCAAATATCTTTATCTCAGTATCTTCCTGTACCTATTTAGCAAAAATACAATTTGTGACAAGTTGGTTCATGTACTTTTAATTTTATATTTCCATCATTTTCTTTTAGCAGTGACTCATATTCTGTGGTCTAAATGGCTATAATTTTTTTTTAACTTTTTTAAAAAAAAATTATATATTTCCTACTTTTTAAAACAAATGTTATATAACTTACTTTAACTAATGGTTAATATAAAAAAGAGCAAACTTATTTAATTATGGATTATAAAAATGCAATCAACTGAATCCAATTAAATAAAAATAATTTTATTTCAATTTTGGACTATATTCTTAAAAAAAAATTCCAACCCTTTATCTCAATTGCAAATAATGCTTATAAAAAATAAAATTTGAAATGATAATTATATTAGGCAAATACATATCTTGGAACAGTATGAGATTCAAATAATAATAGGAATGCCATTATAAACAATTTAGTTGTAGCAGAGTCAAATTAATAACTTTTAAAATTATTTTCATTCTTATTTTTTTATTTAATTCATAACATTATTATTTTAAATCATATGTTTTTAAAATAATGTGTAATATTGTGAAGGTTATTTGATGAAAAAAGAAAAAAATGAAAATACAAAAATTCTGTGTGTTTAATTATTTTAAAAAATCCGATATTTAATTCTTTAACTGTGTTCAAAGTTTATATCTGGTTTAGAGCTAATCTCTAGTTTAATAAGTGATTAGTGATTGTTATTACTTCATTTATTCAAAATGGATTGTATGTGTGGTAGGTTTCACAGTTGTACATGAAAATGTAACAATTCACAAATGATGAGTTATGTTTAACAGATGATGACCTGGTCCAATAAATAAGTGCTAGTTTAGCAAAAATGCATCTTGAGGGTCATTTGCATTTTAAAGTTATGTTTGTATTTATATGTTTTCAAAAAAATGTATGTAGTATGATGTTATTTAATACATTTATAAAAAAAAATTGAATAACTCCATTTTTGTGTGTGACTAAAAAAGTCAGTTATATTAATTTTAGTTAAAACAGGCAAAACTCACTATACGTATTGCTACACACAGCAAGCTAGGGTAATCAATGGATACCAGAAGGCTTGTGCATAAAATTCCCATTTAGTGCCTACTGATCCAATATCCCCAGATGAGTTTCTGGCATGTGGTTTTCATCAGTTATACACAAGCATAAGAAGTGGTGGTCATGTGATGTTTATATTAATTTTTAATTGAAAATATTTATATTTGGGCTAAAGTTAATTTTTAGTTTAATAAATTATTACCATTACTGTATTTATCTAGAGTGGATTGTGTCAAAATTGTGGTCAGACTATATTTTACACTTGCAAATGAAAATATGTAACAATTTATATTTATTTATTTTATTATTACTTATGATATATTGTATTTCTTGAGTATATACTGTCTTATTTAATGAATTGTGTAATATGTTATTCTGACATTTTTAATAATCAAATGTTTTTTTTTTCTAAATAATTATTTTTGAATACAATGCATTCATAAAATACTTTTATTTAAATATATACTAGAATAAAATAAATGATGTTTAAAATAACAATTAATAAACTTTTTATAAACAAATTACCAAAGTCATCTGCTTATGTTATATGTGAATGAATAAATACACCTATATACAAAGATAAATAACAAAAAAAATATGAAAATGTTTCAGATGGTTACTGTAATTTAAATATTCTTCATTTTCAATATTAAATTGACGGATTTAAATTCTATTTAGCTATAAATATTTTTAAAGCACATTTCTGAGTAACTTAAAATATCCTTGTTATAAGATTTAAAAGGATATACTTGTATTGAACATTGTACATTTTCTTAACATTCAATTTCTTTTTTTTTTACATTAGTGATGTGTCCATGTAAACTTATTAATTTTAGAAAGAAAGAAATCATCATTCATAATTTTGTGTAATAAAATTTCATGGATCATTGTCTGATAGAGGCAGGTTGATTCTTGAAAAAATGATGATAATGATTATGATAGCTATCTGCTCAGAAATATAGGTCGCTCAAAAACTGTGTGGTTTAGATTACCAACCCATTTGTATGCTAGAACAGCGTAACCTATCTATTCTCTAATTGGATAATAATTTAATTGTAACTTTGCCAACTGATTGGCTGAAATGGGAGATTATATAAGACATTGAAATATTTTTTTTATTTATATATATATATTTGTGATAAACATTTAATTCTACAACACAAAGGTTTTTTTATTATATGTATTTTTTATAAATGTTTTTGTTTAAAAACTTTTTATGGAAATTATTTGATAATCTACCTTTTATAATTGATTAATACTAAACTGTTTACACATTTTTCATTTTAATTAATGTAATATATGTTTGCCAAAAACTACATTAAAGAAAATATTTTAAAACAATTTGCTTTTCTTTTTATCTTATTAAAATTATTTATGTACATTATTCAAAAAAAAAAAAATTAGCTAATGAAATTTTATTTAATGATTTTTTTTTTTTTTTCATTATGTCTTTATTTGATATACTTACACACGCATGAGTGAATTTCACTATATATATATATATATATAAACATGAACCCAATAAAAATCATAAATAAACTATAGATTTGATTATATGATTATGTACTCTAATCATCACACACGTATATATAATACACAAAGACTAATAATTCAATATTGAATTATTAAGTAAATAAAATACTCTTAATCTAAAGAACAAAATAATACGTTTCTAGAGAAAAAAATCGATGTGTTTTTCTTTACCTCAATTTAAATACAAAGGCTAATCTTAAACACTTTGGAGAAAAAGATTGAAGATTTTAAATTAATCATATTATTTTATAAAAGCGATTGTTTAAATTGCTTTATATTATTTTAATTGACAATCATGTAAAGTTTTAATTTAAACCTTGTCAATACCAAATCAAATAATGAAATATGTAAATATGAACTTTCCAGAAGTTAATATTATATAATACTTTGAGAGTAAGGAAAAAAGATATACTGATCTTCTCTTTAAAAAGTTTTATCTTTGGATTGATAGTATTTTATTTATTTTATAGACCAGTGTTGCAGGATTAAACTCTTGATATTTTAAATACTGGAAAAATTATATATATATATATATAATCTTCGTTAGATTTCCATGCTATTTCATCTATGTCATCTTTATGAGGAGGTTTAAGTTCACTATAAAGCTTTTGCGATTTTAGTTTTTTAAGGTCTTTACTTTTTTCTGTTATATATATATATATATATATGCTATTTTTAGTATTCTCTTGGATAAATAATGATGTCATATAATTATTTCTGAGAGCTTCTGTGTTGTAAATATATAATAAGTAAAAGGCCGATGTTTCAATGTGTGTTAGTATAACTTTATTATTAATACAATAACAAGTAGTTTTTTCAAAGATTCCTTTTTCTCAAATCATAAGAATGTGTGTAGGGAGATTCAAAATCGTTATTTTTTTATTTTGTTATTTTCTCCTCATTCACAAATTTTATTGTTTGAGAAGTGTTAAAAAATATTTCATCCTTCAATAGCTTTTTTCCAAATATTGTTATTTTTTGCAATTTACACTTTTCATTTATGACCTTAGGTTTTTTTAAAATCTCTATTCTCTTAGCAATCTCTGGTCATATGTGGTCTTAGTATCTCATGTTTATTCTATGATTTTTCTGTCCAATGTACACATATAAACAAGCCCTAATGGAATTTCATATACATCATGACACTCCAAAGAAATGTTATCTTTAAGACATGGTAATACTTCAGTATTTTTTTAATGTAGTAAAAACTATGTGGATATTATTATTTTTTAAAACATTACCGATTTTCTATATGGCAGAAGTTTTAATTTTTGAAGTATCAAAATCTTAATCCTGTGATCAAAACGTTATAAAAAAGCATTTTTTGGTAGCATAGATATCTTGGTGAAAATGATGGCCATACAAAGTTTCTTAGTTTTATCTACCAATGTCTTTGCCACTGAACATAATTGTGCTGGATGGTAAAGAAAAATGTAGACATCTCTCGGTGTGTGTGCACTTTTTATGTATACCAAAGAATAAAGAACTATCCTTTTTTTCCTTCAATTAAAACGTCTAAGAATAGAAGTTTATTATTATATTCTACTTCCATAGTAAATTTGACATTGATGTGAAAAGAGTTTAAGAACATTAAAAATCCATCAAGATCTTGCTTACCATGAGACAAAATAATAAGACTATCATCAACATATCTTAGCCATGCAGATGGGTTTTTAACTGCAGATATCAACATTTTTTTTACAAGTTCTTCATAAAAATGTAAGCCAATGTTGGAGAAATTGGTGAATCCATAGCTAAACCTGATGTTTACTTATACATTTGATCAACAAAACCAAAAAAGGGGCAGATATATAAACAAGTATCAGGTTTAGCTATGGGTTTACCAATTTCTCCAGCATTAGCTTCCATTTTTATGGAGAACATGAAAAAAAATATTTTGAGATCAGCAGCTAAAAAACTATCTGTATAGCTAAGATATGTTGATGATATCTTTGTTATTTGGCCTCGTGGTAAGCATGCTCTTGATTATTTTTTAAGTTTCTTTATTTTTTTCACAACAGTATCAAATTTAATATGAAAGTAGAAAATAATAACCAACTTTCATTCTTAAGTATTTTAATTGAAATAAAGCAGGATGATTATTTATCCCATGGTTTTTTATATATATATATATATATATATATATATATATATATATATATATATATATATATATATATATATATATATATATATATATATATATATATAGAAAGCAAACAGAAACTGGGAGATATTTATATTTTTTTTCATAATCATCCAGCATAATTAATTTCAGTGACAAAGAAATTGTTAGATAGAACTAACAGACTTTCTGGTGGTATTTTTTACTAAGATATCTATATTATTAAAAATGTTTCTTCATAATGGTTTTGATCACAGGATTATTATTAAAACAATTTTATATAACAAGAAAAAGATTTTGATATTTCAAAAATTAAGATTTTTCTGCTATATATAAAATGAATAACTGATAAAATTGATAATGCTTTAAAGAAAAATAACATCCATACAGTTTTATTACATTTAACAAAATTACTAAAGTATTTTCATGCTCTAAATATAAATATTACTTTGGAGTGTCATGATGTATATCAAATTCCATGTAGAGTTTGTTTACATTCATATATTGGACAGACCAATCATAGAATAAACATAAAAAAGGAAGAACGCATTTTGGCAGTCAGAGAAAAAATCAATTTATCAGCCATTTTCTCACATTAAATTAACTAATCATGACATCAATTTTAATAAAACACTTATTCTGGAAAAAAAATAAACAATATGTTCAGAGAGTGCTAAGGGAAGCTATAAAGATTTTTAAAAGGTTTAAAAGAATAAATGAAAAGTGTGAATTATATAAAATTAACAACATTTGGAAAATGCTGTTGGAAGATAAAATATTTTTTTAAACTTCTCAACCAATAAAATATGTGAATGAGGAGAAAATAATAAAGAACCGAAATAACCATTTTAAACTTCACCACACACATTCTTATGATTTGAAAGAGTGTATAAAATATATTCCACAATGACATTCTAGAATCTCTCCAGCTATTACCCTACTATAATCAGTAGAAAAATCCCCATAACAAACAATGACTCACATATATTACATTTGAAATAATTATTCACCTACTCTTTTATAATATAAGAAACTATAAAAAACAATGATATTAAAAACACATTAAATTATTTGAAATAATTAATAATTATAACAATTATTGGTAGTTAGATAACTGAATAAGAGGGGTTGAATCATTATACTAACAAACATAAACTAAATTCACTTTTTCAGAATTAATCTACCCATAATAATACATTGGGAATAATAATAATATACTCATTTATTTTAAATCAAATAATTTATTAAACTTGTAAATATTTACACTCTTACTTATACAAATAGTTATCATAAAATCTGAGTGGCCATAAAATTCCTTATACACTCTTAGTATTTAAATGCTATCCTAGGAGATTATTATTTTATTCTTAATTAAGGGTTTCTACGTATTTTATTTTAACTAAAATATTTTTTTTTAAAATTTATTATTATTATTATTGTAAATTAGGTAGACATTATCTTAGGGATAAGAGCATGTGTTTTCATATTTTCACTAGTATGCTATTCATTGTTTAATAACTCATAAAAGAGAAATAATTTTAATATTAGAAATATTTAATAAAGAACCCTGAGATCTTCTTACTATCACTAATGACCAAAAAGAAATTGTTTTAATGAAAGAAATTATTTTAAAAAGTAAAGTGGCACAAATAAAACTTAAAAAAAACATTATTGTCCTTTATCAAGAGTTTTGAATTATGAATCATATTATTGTAATGAACTGGTGACAATAAGGCTGGTAATATCAATAAGCATCACATAAACATGGCAATGCTTATAGTTTTGCCTGTTTTAATAGGTGGTAATATGTGTTGTTATATTGGAGGGGGGTATATAAGATTATAATACGGGGAAGAATATGCTATAACTTAACTACTCTTTGGTATGTGCTTTCAATATTAAGAGTATTTATATTTTTGTCAGAATGAGTTGAGATTTTTCCTCTTAAAATTTAATAAATGCCCGATTGATATAATTACAATGCTTAGTCATTATTATTCTTACCCAATGGCTCTTTTTATTTTTTAGCATATATTAGATATGAGATCCCATTGAGCTTAATCAATGTGTAACTGTTTATTTAACTGAGGTTTATTTTTCTCGTAATTAATCAGTTGTCACAGTTATAGCGTATGTGTGTGTGTGTCTAAGTTTGTAGTTTTTGGACTTTATATGAGTGTAAGAGTTGTTAAGATTGAAATTGCAGATTTATGATTGGTAAAAGGTAAATAGAATTAACCTGAGTTTTGTAAACATTTTTACTAACCTTAAAATTATATTTAAAAGATGCATATTCATAATCTTAAAAAT
>JAQFVV010009239.1:0-15333 GCA_028023455.1 Epiperipatus broadwayi | reverse complement strand
GACCAAATGATATAGGGGGAATACAAAACGACTGCAAGCTAAAATCTATGATAATACAGTTCAATAGAAGAGAGATGAAGTTAAAAGAAGAATATTGGCAAAGGAAGCATTTACTAAGGGAAAGAAAATATTTTTGTGGAAATTTGAAGAGAGAATTAAGTAAAAAATTAATAAGGTTATGTGTTGAATGTACTATTGTATGGTTGTTAAACATGGACAATGAGTAAAAAAAAATTCAGCATGAATTGGAAGCCTTTGAGATGGATGGAGAATGTTGGGAAAAAATAGTTGGATGAATAAAATGTCAAAAGAATAAATGAAAAAAAAAAAGATTGATTGAGAAAATTAGAGATAAAGAAATTGGATTGGACATATGTTAAGAAGAAAGAATAATTTAATGAAAGTTGTTTTGGAGGGAATGAAAGGTGAAAATAAAAAGAATAGAAAAGATTAATTTTTCTGGATGATGTAAGAGGAATTGAATATCTGAAAAGAAAAATGAATAAATTTGTGATGTCATTTGCTGTCTGGATCTGCCCATAAAACAAAATACTATTGATTGATTGATTTCTCTGGGTGGGTCAGCACAGTGGCAGAGGGAAAGACTCTGGAGTTTAAAATTCACAGATCATAGCGGGAAAGACTCTGGAGTTTAAAATTCACAGATCATAGCTCCTCTGTTCCATCTGGTACTGGAACTTCCTATGAAGTAATAATCAGTCATTTTTATTTCATTTAATGGAATCATTGGTCCCAAGTGACTAATCATACAAATATTTAATAAAGTATTTTAAATGTTACTTTCTCAAGTGGGCATGTGATATTTAAGCATCAGAAATAACAGATCAAATTAACATCTAGAACTCTTTAGCTCTTTAAGTTTTATCACTTTATTGCAGTGTTAAACTGCACAGAGCATCAATTTTAATTACTGCTATTGTAAATTATAGTTGGATTCATAAAAATTTGATTATTTCTCTACTGCACTTTCTTTTTATTGCAAATATTTATTTTAATTCATTAAAATGAATATATAATACTGTGATGTACTGAGCTTTCTTTTATCCACAATTTCTATACCTTTGATTCAATTATTCATGATTCAAAAAATATTGACCTCATTGAAAAAATTAAAAGATTAGAGTTGGGCTGGACATATTGCTAGAAGAGATGATAATAGATGGACAATTGAAATTTTAAACTGGATTCCAAGAGATTGTAAAAGACCCAGAAAGAGACCACATGTGAGATGGATGGATGAAATAAGAAAGTGTGCAGGGGTGATTTGGAGAAGAGAAGCTAAAGATCGGAGATGATGGATTGAACTTGGAGAGACCTTCATCCTGCAGTGAATTGATAATGATGATAATGAACATAAAAAATAATAGAAACAAATTTAAATTTTATATTTTAATTCTTTAGTTCCTACAGCATGTATACAACATATACACATCTTATATTATATAAACTTTAAATTAAACATAGCTCAATCTATATGCAAACAAAAGGAGTAATTCACCCTTCCCCAGGCTATGACTTAAAAGCAATCTAAATTTTGAACAAAGGATCAAGAATAGAATGAATCCACCAATCTTGGTAGTTCTGATGTTTATAAGCATATCTATGTCAACATTGATGGTATTTCAGAGTGAAACTAATTTATAAAGTAGGTGGAATGTGGCACTTAAAGGGTTACTAAAACTCATAATAAATTATACATGGCTGGAGATGACATTTCACTTTTTAACACCTTGATTGTAATAATTGTTTGTTTACATTTCACTGTCATGGCATATTTTCTCTTTCAAGATAATTTTATTTGACCTATAAGTGAGTTACAAAATTAAAAAAAATAACAAGAAGTATCTAGTCGATGTTACAGGGTGGTATATACAGAGAAGAAATGATTCAAAAGTCAGTAGAATATAACCTGTGGATGCACGGTGAATATTAATCATCTAGTCTATAACAAAATACCTTTATTTTCATATAAATTATTTAAGGGTTGGTTGGAGAGTTGCTGTCTAGACCAGTTGTGAATTGCCATGTTAATATGGCCAGGTATGGATCGGCCTCTCTCTTGTCTGTTTCTTGGATATTTTTGATTATGCTGAGAAAGCAGTTAATGATTTCGTTAAGCGGTAATTTTTGAAAGATCACCTTGCATCTGGTCAACCAGATGGCAAAGTTTATGTAGGTGGCGAGCCTGATTTCAGCGAAAATGCCTCTATTTAAAACCCCTTCAAGAGATGTTAGATCTGGACCATTATTATCAATGTATTTCTGGAAGTTTTGTCTTAGTCCCTGCCAGACCGGACAAAGGCGAAGGATATGGTCCATATCTTCTGGGCTGGAAAGACAGAGACAACATATGGGATCTATGCGGAAGCCTCTTCTATTAAGAAATGTAGCAGTGGAGAGGCTACCAAGGTTAATTTTGAGCAGAAAGTCTGTGTGTTTAGGTGCTAGTTTCAATCTACGGGCTAGTTTGCGTAGTTTGTTTATGTTGATGGGGAGGTAAGTGTGTGCCTTCTGGGTATTTGAGTTGGATAGGTTGAAGGCTTCCCAATAGGTTATTTTTGAATTGAACATGGTCGCGGAAGGTACTATGTGCGTAAAAATGTATGATATCTGCATTTGTAGCCAGATGGGAGTGAACCTCTGAGGGGGCGGTCTATCAGTGGGAAGCACTTGCTCTTTGGGAAGCGGGCATTGGAAGGTCCTGCAATCAGAATAAAGTTTATGGATCATATTGTAAGTTCTCTGTATTACGAATACCTTTATTGAATGCAGTCCCAGTCCATTCATATCTCTTGGCTTTTGAAGGGTGCGCAGACTGATAAATGATTTGCGCCCACCTCTACAGAGTCGCAGACAATGGGATTCTACTTTTTTAATGAAAGCTTCTGTTGGTTTAAAACCCGCAAGATAATATATGATCTTGGGGAGTATGAGGGAGTTTAAGAGTGAAACCTTTCCAAATGTAGATATATATATTCTTGAGAGGCATGTTATGATGATGTCAATTTTGTTTAGTAGTCTTCGTTGTATTTCCATCCTCATTGTTGTAGGGGATAGTGACATATTGAATCCCAAGAAAGGCTGAGGCATAGCTTGTAATGAACCTGTTATCCTGTTAGCTGTTTTGATATTCCAAATTGCTGATTTGTGCCTGTTAACGGTAAGCCCATGCGTCTGAGCATAGTGCTGTAATAGGCTTTCAAGAATGTTTATTTCTTCATGTGATTTAAGAAACACCACCACATCATCCATGTAGGAGATGTGAGAGATGTTTTCATTAAGAAGAGGGATGGAGATCCCAGGCAGTGCATCTTCAATGCTCAAAAGCAAGGGATTTATATAGATCATGAAGAGGAGAGCACTTAATGGGGAGCCCTGGGGAATGGAGATGCAGGGTTTGAACCCAGGGGCAATTCTCCCATTTAGAGAAAAAAAAATCTCTCGATTTGCTAGGAGATTCTCCATGATCTGAATGTATGCCAAAGGAACATGAAGAGCCTCTAGTTCACCAAGTAGTATATCTATTCGGACAGAGTCAAAAGCCCCGGCAAAGTCTAGTTGGACTGCGACTGGCCGGGATTGTTTTGTTCTACGGATATGATCAACAAGGAGTCGAAATCGGCTTACAGCATCGCCAGTCGATGAACCCCTCTTAGCATATTGATGCCTGGAAAGTTTTGATATGATTTTCTCTTGAATTTTATCTTTTATAATGCTTTCGATAATTTTGATTAGGAGAGGAACCATGGATATTGGCCTAATGTTATTTAAGTCCACAGGTAAATCTTTCTTTTTTATAAAAGGGACCACTGATATAGGATATATCCCTGGAAGATGTAGACTATCAGTGGCTAAGAGATCAATGATTCCCCTTGTAATATGTATGGTAAATTTTTCCAAGTGTAACAGAAGAAATCTAGGAATTCCATGCATGCCGGGATGAGTGTGTTCAGGCAGGCTTTTAATTTTGGAGATGATATCAGCTTCAGTAATGCTGTGAGAGTTGTTTGAGTCTTTCACAAATTTGTGTCGTCTGGCAACAGTTCCAATGGGCTGCAGTTTGGTGGAATAATTAAATAAGATTTAATATGTAAACTTTAAATTCAACATAGCTCAATGATATGTAAACAAAGGGAGTAAATCATCCCCCAGGTTATGATTTACAAAAATCATTCTAAATTTTGACAAATAATCAAGAATAGAATGTATCCACCTAATCTCGGTAGCTCTGATGTTAACAGGATTCATTTCTATTCTTGACACAATGCTTTTAAGTAATAGCATGTAGGAGGGTGATTTACTTCCTTTGTTTACCCTATATTATGTATTAAAAACATGTATTTTTTTCCATATGTTATAGCATTGGCCGGGATGCGAACCTGCAACAACCGTCTGCAACCAACTGCTTGCTTGCAAGGTAGCTGTGCTGAACTCTCGGCTAACAACGCTTGACTTAAAAACATGTATTAAAATAGAGTTTGCTGTTCTTTTCAAATTTTGAAATTTTATAAACTATAATATGGATTAGAACCAAAGGCCATGGATATGGCGGATTACCATAAATAGAGATGGCAGCAATTAAGATTGGTTTGAACTGTTCTCAGTCCAACTCATCTGTGGTCGGTAGCAAGCTCTTCACTAGAATGAAAATCCCCCGATATGGTTTGTCTGCAACACTTTTCAAAATGTTAAATTTTGATTTTTATAAAAAGGCAAGCAAAAATGAAAATAATTAGAGACCAATAATTAAGTAATTATATGGATTTCTTAAGAGATTAGTGATAGTGAAGTGATGATTAAGCAATCAATTAACACTTCCAATTAGTTATATATAATATCTGTTATTCACTCTGGAATTTTTGTAACTCTGATTCTACCATTTGATGTTGGATTAAATCACAGTGCAGCGATATCAACTATAATATTTATTACAAATATGAGTATCGAAGAATCTGTAATAGATATTAGTAAAAAAAAAATTACAAGTATAAAAGTAGTTACGACTGTAAAACATAGTTAGAGCAATGGACAGAAAAGATTGGAGAGGGGTGTGATTTTGGTGTGCAAAATCTACCTTTTTATGAGCTTTTATTTAATTTATTCATTTAATCCGCCAGGATAAACGAATAGCCACCCACTTGTCAATTTCTGATCTAATTGAAACTTTGCATATGCATATATTCCCAGAAAAAAAAAATATTTATTTTTAAAATCTACAAACAATTTTATCCAAAAATTAGTGGAAAATGTAATTTTTGAATTCTATATGTGATATTGGTTCTAACAATGTCTAGGTACTCCTTGTAGTTTTAAATTGAATGATTTGTTGAAAAGTAGATCAACTGACTTTATTTACATTTACTTATATGCTTTTATTAAGCTTACTCATCTTTTTAGACTTTTTGTGAGATAAGTCTAATTTTAAAAAATTTCAACTCATTTTGATAATTCAGTATTATATATATAAAATTTATTACATATATAAAATTAAATATATATATAGAGAGAGAAGTTGTTTTTAAAAATGCTTTTATTTACATAAAAAAAAAATTCAACTTTAGTAAAATAAGAGTGTGGGATATTTTATCAATTTTCATTGGCTTCTCATCAAGGAGTTACAATGTTAACATTTTTAAGTTAATATTCTTTATTGTTTTGCTATTGTATATTATAATATGTCAGGGATGGCCAACTTTTGAGTTCATAAGATCTACTTTTTATTTTAAAAATGTGTCGTGCGACTTGTTGTCATAGGTGTAGTCTAAGTGGAGGAAGGTGTGAAATACATACTATTTTTATATATTTAACTAGTAAAAAATAACAATTATTTAACAGACAAAAAACTCATGTCTGGAGGGAATTAAAGCAACAATATTTATTAATTCAAATTAGCTACATTTAAGTTAAGATTAAAAATATTATTTTCAATAATGATAGGACTTAGTGGACTTCACCTATCTAGAATTGAAAAAAAAATTAGAACAAAAACAAAAATAACAAAACTTGAAAATTTTGACTTAATTTGTTTCACTCATTACCCGAAAGCTCTTGCCAGATTAGCCTTGCGATCCACCAAAATTGGCTTTGCGATTTGACCGGTGGATCACGGTAGACTTCTTGGCCACCCCTGTTATATATAATATCTATTTTTTCAAAATATAATTAAGAATATTTCTAAACATGAGAACTCACCTTTTATATGTGAAAGTGGAAGAAAAATTATTGTTTACTTATTAGTGTATTTCTTTAATATATATATATATATTGAAATAATGATGATCATAATTATTTCCTTCTTAACTGAAAAGTATTATGGTTTTAATAATATCTATAAAATTTCCTCTCTCACATGTTGGTCAAAGACTTTACATTATTAAAGATACATAAATATTTCCCATGTTTAAGTACTCATACTAAAGAAACAGTTTACCTTTTGGAAGCAATAATTTTTTTTTTAAATTAAAAAAATTACATAGCGCAATTTAAACTTGCAATCAAAAAAGTTAGCAGAAATCGAAGTATTGGTCAGAATAATGTTCTGCTAATTACTGTTATGAGTATCAGAATCATAACTTTTAGCATGCAAGATTCTAATAATACCAATGGGAAAAAAAAACCAATGATCTTGGACTATTTAAAGTTAAATTTATTTTGATAGTTTATAAGGTCTACAGCATTGGTCAGAGTATATGGTGACCTAATTGACATCAATCATCATGGCAATTGCTTTAGTAAAAATTGGAAAATTATAATATTTGGTGAGATGATGACTGGTCTGTCTAGATATGAGATCAGATAAATTATATGTAATATATCTCAAATAGCATATAATTTAACACTGATGACACATCACAAAATTCAGTCAAGATACCAAATGAAAGTCTATCCATTTATAATAATTATTAGAAAATATTTGATAAATTGTTGGCTCATATTGGCATGAAATCTCATAAACAGAGGCAAAACTCTAGATACAATAGCGCCACTCAGTGCAAGCCAGACTAATCAATGGATGCAGGAAGGTTTGTGCATAAAATCCCTATCTAGTGCCTACTTATCCAATATCCCCAGGCTAGTTTCTAGCTTGAGTTTCATCAGTGAGGATCCCTGCATCTAAAAACATTGCATTAAAAGATTTTATGCACAAACTTTCCTGCATCCATTGATTACTCTGGCTTGCACTGAGTGGCACTACAGTATGGAGAGTTTTGCCTCTGTTTAAACAGTTTATGTAAGCATAAAGAATAGTGATCATGTGATGCTTAATGGTTTAATCAAATCTCATTATGGTACTTTCCCAACTATAATATTTTTTTAAAGACTAATAGATGATCTTTCGATATAATTTACTAATTATGTTATCAGACAAAGAAACTTTTTTACATATGTTATATCCGCAAGTATGACTGTGCGGTCAGCAAATAAATATATACAATGAAAGACACAATATTTTACGTAGTCTGAATAGTGAATAGTCTGCAACACTATCTCTACAGTTCACTAATGTTCAATTCCCACATTGTTCTCTTGCAATGGATGCTCTGCTCGAATTCACTGAATACACTCTATATTCACGATGTTGATCTCTTCTTTCTCAACGAGGGAAATTCGCAATTCCCACGCTGTTCTCTTGCAACGAATGCTCTGCTCGAATTCACTGAAAATACTCTGTATTCACTATGTTGATCTCTTCTCAACGAGGGTAATTCACAATTCCCACGCTGTTCTCTTGCAACAGATGCTCTCAATATCTCTGCTGTGTCTCCCCATCTCTATGGGCTCTTTCAGCCATACCAATGGACTACATTTCCACTGGGCACTGGTCATCAACCGCAAGCACTGATGTGAGATATCTCTACTCAAAGAACTGCCTCTAATACTCTCTATACTACACTGTGTAGTTGTTATACAGTCTTTCTATAGCTTTCTGATAACTGCAGCAATTAATACCATTGTCCAATAAGGTAACGTCTTTTATCTAGAAATATTTGCAATCAGCAAATATTTCTTGGAATTAACGTTCGCCATTACGTTAATGCCTTAATTAAATTCCTCAAATGTCAGAGCATGATCTAAAAACAACAACTCGAATAAATTCTAGTTTTTCTGGAGTGCACAAACTTGTCTGCCATTTTTACAAAATACTACAACATAATACTATTTTTCCCTTTTCATTAACTTAACATCAAAGTTCATTCTCTTTAATAATGCATTAAGCAAGAATTTGACATCTAGCATTTCATTTGGTAGCAAATAAGAACTGTTTTATCATTGCTAAGATTTATATGGCTATCGAAATATACAGCAACTCTCCAAAAGTTATACTATTTTGACAATTCCATGAATACTGATGACAATAGTATTATAGAAAATTAGGCACTAATTAAAATTAAGATGTATAATGCAGCCTGGGAGATTGTTTTAATTCATGGATTTTGGCATAAACTAAGTGAAATGCAAATTCACTACCTAATTCTTATGTAGTATTATAATTATATGCTTATGGTAAGAGACATATAAGTAAAATAATAATTAATCAAAAAAATACAACAATGACTTTAAATCTATAAAAATGTAACATCAATTTCTAGTGGGAAATTAGAACTATATTGCTTTTTATCCGTTGCTTATATAAATTTATTGTAGATGGGAAAATAAACTTTTTAATATATATAAGCATTGTGTTCAAATTGTGTAGGGAATAGCACAGTGAAAGCAGGATGAAGTTAAAGCTAAAAATTATGGGTTCAATTGTCCACTGAATAACATAAAACAAATCATTTCAGTCAATAGAATGAAATTGCTGTATGTAATTTGCCTCTTCGATATATACTACATATACAGACACACAAAAACTAGCTATATGATTATTATTGTAAGAAAGAGTTACTTATATTTGAAATGTTTTAAAGAAAACTCCCCTATAAATCTCTACTATTTATTTCAAACTCATAAATTCTTTTAATTGTAAAGATTTCTAAAATTGAATTCTTAATTATTTATACAAAATTTTTTTCTCCATTAATCGAAAGTTTTGTTTTTTTAATGACATCTGAAATCAATCCACATCAAAATAAAAGTTTTTAAAAAAAGAA
This sequence comes from Epiperipatus broadwayi, assembly GCA_028023455.1. Taxonomy (NCBI): domain Eukaryota; kingdom Metazoa; phylum Onychophora; class Udeonychophora; order Euonychophora; family Peripatidae; genus Epiperipatus; species Epiperipatus broadwayi. The sequence continues at coordinate 6,217 of JAQFVV010009239.1, read as the reverse complement.
CTCCTATATTTAAATTTCAATAAAATAATCTTTCACTTCTCCAAGTTGAACAAATGGAAAAACGCAATCCGGAAATTTTTTTACGAAGTAATGGAAATTTAAATAACTTTTCAACGATTATGGTTATCTATACCAGTGTTTCCCAACCTGTGGTACGCGTACCACTGGTGGTACGCGAGTTGCTGGTTGGTGGTACACGAAAAATAATCAATAATGGCGGTCATAAAAAAAATTAAATCATAAAAATATCATAGAAACGTTTTTTCCTATAATTGATAAAAATTATTTTAATTAATAATATTATACGGTAAAGTTATTAATATGTACAGTCGATAACGATCTTTAATGTTAATGATAAAATTGAAAGTATGATTAAGAAATTAGATTTTTGGAAACTCTATCAAAAACAATCAACAATCAACCGGAAGTATTCGAAAATCTACTTATTTTTTTGTTTGAAAATAAAGTTAGTCTGTCTCAAGATATACGAGAAAATATAATAGCACATTTAACAGAATTAAAATTGTCTTTCATGGAATATTTTCCAAAACCCGAAAACACAAATGATAATTGTATTTCAAATTCCATCTATGCAGAAAATTTAGAAAAAGCTACATCATTATCAATAAAGGATAAAGAAAATTTAATAGAATTATCATGTAACAGAACTTTACAAGTAGAATTCAAATGACACAATCTAATTAATTTTCGGTTAAACATTAAAGAATATGAACAACTTTCTGAGAAAGCTCTTAAAATATTATTACCGTTTACTAGTACGAAATTAGTAGGAAGAGCTTTTACTTCATATATTTTTTTAAAAAATAAGTATCGAAACAGATTGAACGCAGTTATAGACTTAAGGGTATATATTATACCTCGCATGTTTTAAACCAAATTTCAAAAAATTATGTTGTTCAAAACAAGCACAAGGATTTCATTAAATTTATTTTATAAAAATATTTGATTATGATAAAAAAATATATTAATTGTTTTTTTATAATTTTGTGTTTTTATTAAAACCATTTATTAGTAAACGAAATATGACAAAATAATAGATAAATAATGAGTCGGATCAAGGCAAATCAATCTAAATTATTTAATTTGAAAGAATGTATCAGAAAAGGATCATAACCAGAAATTAGACTCTCTTTAATTTTTGATCATCTATTGTGGATTACTAGATGTAAGCTAGTATTTAATCATCAAAATTTTAATCCTATTAACTTCATGCAGAACAATATAAAGAAAACAAAAACAAGAGATAGCCTGGTAACCCCTGAGGTTATTTTTACCAGGACTTGGGACATGCTGGATTTATCCTCTCCATGGCCCAACCAATAGCAAGATGCTCCGAAAAAGAGAAAACAGACTCAAATTTGGGAAAACCAAATGAAGGAATGAGAAAATACTTTGAACAAAATATGTACCAAATAATTTTTAATGTAATAATGTAATCTTTAATAAATATTTTGAAAAAAAAAAAGTGAAACTTTGAACAAACACATACATATAAATATGTTACATTGAGTTTATAATTTCAGTGAGTTTATAATCAGGCATGACGGTTAGTCGTGTTTCAATGTAATTTGTCCCATTATGTGATGTGAATACATACATGGTCACCTTATAATATTTATAATGCAAATAATATAACACACTCACAATAACAAATTTCACGAAATACAATCATTTTTACGAAGTGGTACAATTTAGCGTGATGTACTACCAAGTGGTACGCGAGCCAAAAAAGGTTGGGAAACGCTGATCTATACAATATAATTCACAGACAATAAAACCTGAAATTACGTTACTTGTTTCATTTTTAATATTCTTTTTTTCAATTAAAACAAAAACGCAAAGCTACACGTATATATTTATGAACGGGATTTAAATAGAAAACCAAATATTGAGAATGGTGATACAAAGAAAAGCTGTAGAATGAAGTTTGCTGAGACCCTTTGATTCCTCTGTTAGGTCTTAAAGGAACCAAGCAAGGCAAATTTCTAATGTCCATTCCATATGTTCGTATTTTTGTAGCTGTTATTACTATATGATTATTAATATAATTCAAGTGTTACTAACTTTCTTCTTTTCTGAGCTAACGTAATGTTAATGAGCCTACAGAAAAGGTTTTTTTTTTTTTTTAATATTCAGTTTTACTAACGCCTAACATGCTTTCAATATATTAACTATATCATACAAACAAATTCACAGGAAAGCTATTTTTTAATATTTAGCTTTATTACCACATATGCTTTCAATATATTAACTATATCATACAAACATATTCACAGGAAAGGTATTCTTTACCACAGAGGAGGATTAAGCAGTAAGCAAACTAAGTGCGAAGAGCCTGGAATACTAAGGAACCCTGAGGTCTTAAATATCTTTTCATTAAGATTCAAGGAAAATTATGTTTTTTTTGTACACAACCAATCCTACTAATAATGTAAATATTTTTTGATTGGAATTTATCAATAGAAGAAAAAAGAACACAATAAAAAAATTTAAGGATATTTACAAAAATGACATTGATGTTTGAATTTTGAAGATGAATTTTACAATTTTTTAATATTTCTAAAAGAAAATGGGGGGCACCATAAGAACCACACCAGACATTTCTCGAGCTGTCAAAGAATTGTCATGCACATTTTCAAATGTTGAAATATTATTAAAAATTTTTTAAACAATTTCCTTATCTAATGCATCAGGAGAAAGATCATTTTCTGTTTTAAAGCTTGCAAAAAATTATTTAATAAGTACTATGGGAGAAGAAAGATTAAATAATATAGCCATTATTTATATAGAGCAGGAAATTTTAAGACGAATTGACACTATAAAATTAATTGACAAATTTGCAAGAAATAAAGTAAGATGGAAATTCATGTAAAAAATATATTTTTTAATAAATTCATTTAATGTGTTATGGTATGAATTACTATTCTTTTTTGTTAATAACTTAATGAGTGTTTTTAGAAATTTTTTTATTCTTTGATATTTTTTAATTCTAACTAGAGTTTGAGGGCCCGAAAATTTTTTCCACTTGGGGCTTCCACTTGGCTTAGTCTGCCTCTGTATTACTGCCTAGCATGCAGTAAAAAAGCTGAATATTAAAAAAATACCCTTTCTGTATGTTCATTAATAAGCCATTATTCATATAGTAAACAATATGACGAATGGGTTGCTCACCAATGTACACTGACTAGCATGTTAATTTATTGGCTATTTACCTCCGAGTTTACATCAAGAAACACTATGATCCTTCTTCTCAATCACCCTATAGTTCTTAACTGAATTATCTGTTGAGTTTTCTTGAAGGTAAGATGAAAGCATATTTGCAGACATGACAAAGTTACAAAAAAATCAAGTCAGATGTCACATGAACTAATTTAATAAGCTTGTATTACAAATGTTATATATATTCACAAATAAGCTCTTAACAAGCTTTGTAGAATATCATCAAACATCACATGATCACCATCTCTATACTAGCACATAATTTGTTGTAAACAAAGGCAAAACTCCCCATACAGTAGTGCCACCCTGTGCCAAACAGAGTAATCAATGGATGCCAGAAGGCTTGTGCATAAAATCCCTATCTAGTGCCTACTCATCCAATATCCCCAGACTAGTTTCTGGCTTGTGGCCATCATCAGTGAGGAGCCTTGGATCTGAGAGCACTGCACCTAGATCTTAAGGATCTAATGCAACCCTCCAGCAGCCACCTTTTAACTCTACTTTACTACAAAACTATGAGAATGAAATTGAAAACATTGTTAATATCTTCAATCTAAGCTCAATAGCTTATATAGTCATATGGGTCTGTTTGGCACAAGGTGGCACTATCGTATGGGGAGTTTTGCCTTTGTTTACAACAAATTGTGCTAGTATAGAGATGGTGATCATGTGATGTTTGATGGTTTAACACCAATCCTGCCTAATAGGATAGTGGTAGCTATGGTTGTTTAAGAGCCAAAGACACCAAAATGTATGGGTGCTGAATTGAGTTCAGACCCATATGACTATATAAGCTATTGAGCTTAGATTGAAGATATTAACAATGTTTTCAATTTCAGTCTCATAGTTTTGTAGTAAAGTAGAGTTAAAAGGTGGCTGCTGGAGGGTTGCATTAGATCCTAAGACCTAGGTGCAGTGCTCTCAGATCCAAGGCTCCTCACTGATGATGGCCACAAGCCAGAAACTAGTCTGAGGATATTGGATGAGTAGGCACTAGATAGGGATTTTATGCACAAGCCTTCTGGCATCCATTGATTACTCTGTTTGGCACAGGGTGGCACTACTGTATGGGGAGTTTTGCCTTTGTAGAATATCCCCAACCCCAAACTGATTTCAGCTACTGGCATCCTCAGTGAGGTGCTAGGATATTCAAGCATTAGATTAAAAATACCAGGATAAGCCCAGCACTTTATCTAATGTATAACTATTAAGTAGAAAATCTAAAATGTTCAGACATCCATATGTCTTTTAATCCAGCTATCTAACTTAAATAGCCATATGAGACTGATCTAAGAATGCCAGTAGCAGAAACCAGTCTGCAGTTAGGGATATTCTACAAAACTTGATAAGAGCTTATTTGTGAGCTCTATATATATAACATTTGTAATACAAGCTTATTAAATTAAGTCATGTAACATCTGACTTGATTTTTTGTATATTTTTTTGCTATTAAGGCTTTGGCGATTTTATATTGCTAAATCTATTAATATATGGTGTATCTGAACTTGATTCAATCCCATATGGCTATTTGAAATTATTTCACTACATATAGATAAATACTTTAAGCAGGCTTTAACCTGTGTTCAATGCACTTAAAATTCATAATAATCAAGCAAATTTTGCAGACAGAGGGACCTTCCAAACCATGACACAAGATAGCGATTTTTATAAAGATAAGAGTGGCTGTCTTATCTTTAACCTAAATGTCCACTTATATAGGCGAATCTGAAGCATCTTGATTTGGAAGCATGAAGCCGTTGCCCTTCCACTGTTCAAGTCCACTATTTCTTCCACAAATTAATATATGTGAAATCTTGCAATTTACAGCGAGTTAATATTACGATCTTAATGTTGGAAATTCTATAAACTATTGAAAAGTAGTAATTAATTTATTGTGTGCACAGAAGATCGTAATATTAACTCACTGTAAATCGCAAGAATTCACGTATGTTAATTTGTGGAGGAAGTAATGGATTTGAACAGTGGAGGGGACAACGGCATCACGCTTCCAAATCAAGATGCTTCAGATTGGCCTACATAAGTGGACATTTAAGTTAAAGTTAAGTTGGCTGCTCTTATCTTTATAAAAGTCACTATCTTGTGTTGTGGTTTGGAAGGTCCCTCTGTTGGCAAAATGTGCTTCATTATTATGAATTTTAAAGCACATTGAACACAGGTTAAAGCCTGTATAAAGTATTTACATATCTTTTCTGTGCACTCAATAAATTAATTACTACATATAGATAGTGAAATCCTTCCACAAAGGTGTGTACACACACGTAGATGCTGACTTTCTAAAAGCATTGACTGTGGCTCAGAATAAAATATTAGCTATGTACATTTTTTAAAATTTTGTGGCAACACATATTTTACACATGGTCTCCATAACTATATAATAAAAAAAAACTATTTTGAACATAAACTAATGAGATTTTTTTTCACACTTTAGCTCAGGTGACTTATTTAGCTCCTAAAACATTTTAAAAATTCGATTTCCTAACTGATGTCTACAATGTTTTATCAATGAATTCGAATTTCTCATTTTCAATCATAACGACAAAGGAAATAACTTAAAGCAAATGGCTGGAAGCAAGATATTCATTTCCCAATCTGTTCATTCTTTTTTTTTTTAACATTTAATTAACCTTTATGTCCTAATATTCTCTTTTACCTATAATTAATCTTAACAATAAACAAATATATATATATATTACTTTGATAATAAAAAAAAATAGCCTCTAGTTCTTAAATAAGTTTTACAGTGGGAAAGTATTTTAATAAAAAAAGTGAAATATATATTTTTAAAAAATTAAGAAAATGCTTTTAATCATATAAACGCATATAAAAAAGTTGAAAATTCATTACAAAGTAAAAAATAAATTATTCTGAGCTTTCACAATAATATGTAAAAGAAACTTTTTAAATAGTGCTTTTATGTAAATAGCCAATTAAGTACAAAATAACTCTTAAGTAATCA
>JAQFVV010009238.1:0-5000 GCA_028023455.1 Epiperipatus broadwayi | reverse complement strand
TAACTGTTGCTAATTAAGCGTTGATGGCCTAATGGTTAGCATAGCTGCCTTCCAAGCAGCTGGCCTCGGTTCGCTTCCCGAACAACGCATTTGACATATGAGGAAAAAAAGTATTGAACTAGATCATTTTATATCATTTTTCTCCTGAGTTGGTTAAACATTATTAGGAAATTTTGAGTTATGTATCTCAAAGCAATTGATCTATTTGAGTTCAGATTAATTCAAGAGATAGCCACTGTTAATATTCACTTAAAATGAATCAAAACCTTATATTTAAATCAGGATGCTTGTAAAAGTTAAACATATTTATTGCAAGGATTGAAGTATGAAAATTAGTCATTGATTTTGATTGTAGATTATTATCAATTTTATATCTGTTGTGAAAATTACTGTATAACTTTCATCTCAAAACGATCACAGTCAATATTTCTACACATTGATAAGGGGAATCTCTATAGAAATTTTAGTATTCAAAACTGAAGCAATAATTTCTTGCCTCTTCAAAATCGTTTCATTAAATTATACCCAGACTATCCAGTGAAATATATAAATTGACATTTTCTGAGTGTAGTTATTTTTTAAGCAGTGTTATAGCTATTTAAACTTGCCATCAATTTTCATTCTCAGCTGTGCGATTATATAAATATTTAACTTTATATTTTAAGGAATAAAATTGTGGTGAAATGTTTTAAAAACGAAAAAATATATGTACGTGTGTGTGATGATTCCTGCAATATTTGTCTATGAGAGATTTTGTTTTTCATTTGAAAAACTTTACTCTTACTTTTAATAAGATTGTTTATACTGAAGCGGAATCTGAGATTCAGATTGCGCTTCACAGCCCACTTCCAATCTTCCGCTACCAACCTAAATTCAAACCCTATTCTTGCATATATATTCCACTCACTAACACATTTGTTTGTATCTTTTAGTTTGAGTATTATTAACTAACATATGTATTAACGAAGATATTGGCAGAAATATCTGAATTTAAACATGCAAAATAAAATTAATAAATATAGCATTTAAAAATTCGTATACGCAATAGGGAATGGGGGATTAATTATAACGGACTTATAATATCAAAATATATTATAATTTCTGTATTAATTTGTTTTATAAAAGTTATAATAATTGTTTGTTAATTGCAGCTCAGATATCTACTGATATTGTAGAGACAAAGGTACTGAGTAAATATTTAGTGGAAAAGTTCGTTACATGTAAGTTTATAAAATTGTGTTTTTAAATTATTGTTTGTCATTAAACTATACTTTTCTTTTAAATCCAATATGGAAGATGCGATTGTAATTAGTCAAAATTAGTTAAAGGTGAGAAGCGTAATCTTGTATAATATTCTAACATAACTTTAATTAAAAGTTTCTCTAAAATCAAAATTAGAAACTAAACTTAATTGATTTACTTTTGTTACAAACATTTTCTTTTATCAAAATTAATTGAAATTTGAATACTTATCTAACAATGGCATCTTCCATCACAATGGGTAAAAGCTTGTATACGAATTCTTTAGGAAATTAGATTGCAATGACCAATCAGAAAGGGATTCCAAAAATACCAAGGCATGGAATAATTACAAATTATTTTGAGGAGAGTAAGTAAGACAGTCAATGATAGCAGACCAAGAAAATTTGCGTTGGTTATTTTCAATGTGTACTGAGTAAATCTAAATCGCCATTCGAGATGGCTTTCCCTGAAATCTGTGCCCTGGATCCCGATACTCATAGACTATACTGATATGCCTGTTCGTTAAATCATAAAATTACTACCTGCCTGAATAACTGCTTAACAAACTAGATCTAGTTCTCCGAGGGAATCCGAAATCATCAAAAGAACAGCCAAGTTTGTACAGAGGTAACAATTTCAAATGCTGCTAGACTCTTAAAGTTAGCGTGAATAATTTTAACTCTCACCTATCTATTTCTTTAAACATTTTGTAAAGCTTTTATTTGTAAAATTTAATATTAGTTATGAATCAATTTGTAAAATTCTTACCTTTTTGTTAATTGTAACTCGTTCTCTCTCTATATAACTTAGCTGTAATCTCTCCCACATTAAACCTCTCATGAATAATTGTTAATTCTTAATTTCACGTCTAAGCGGCAATACTTTATTTTCATTATTATATTTTATACTTTCAGATACTAAATTATATGTCGATAATTTCCCCCAGAATCGCAATGCTTACGCTATATCTTTTAATAAAAGAAAACCCTCCTTACTTTTCAGAGGGTAATTAATCTAGTATTATTTTAAAACAACTTTGTTATTCTCAGTATAGCGGGTGCCTGCCAGTCTGGGGAATTAAAATCAGAATTTGATAATTACTGTCCAGTGTTATTTTAGAAAAAAATAAGTAAAAATCTATTTTCGTAGAAATGTTTTTTTTGGTTAATTAAATAATAGCGCTAACTTCTAAAATCTGCAATTAGATTTATATGAATTAAATTAATATTACTTTCTTGAAATCAATAGCCACCACCGACTTTATATATATTTAATAATATGAAAAGTATTTATTTATAAAAGCATTCAAAACCAAAGATTTATATTATTTATCCGTTGTGGAAAGTTTATGTGTAGTCGCCTTAAATGTAATTCTTCCATATCCACGTAGTAATCAAATCATACCGGTACGAGGGGTTTTTATTAATAAAAATAGGCGATAATTCTTTATTACTTAGTTAAATATCAATATATTTATATTAATGCAAGCGTTACGTGTATACCGGCCTTTCGTTATATATATATACCTTTGTGCTTCATTCATTTTTACTTCCAATACCAAGGACAAGGTTTGGCAAACCTCTTTGGATTTCTTCAGCGCGTGATATTATTGCATAGGGTTCGCTCTGGCAAAAGTCCAGCCTATGGCAATTCAATAAAGCGCCTTCTTCGTTGTTTATGACCCGACCCTGCCGACGTTTGCAGAGAGTCGCTTTCCTTAACGGTGAATTGAAGCATCTTCTTAGATCTTAGAATAGATCGTTCCATTGCCATCATACACGTACCGCTCTCCCATGTTTTGTTCTTTTTAAAAGCCTATTAATTCTCCTAAACCGTACTGTTACGATTATACTAAATGGATTGCCATTTTTTTATATATATTTCATTCACACTTTCAGATACGACACTTCTGCCATTATTATTATTTCCCAAATTAGCTTCCCACACATGTTCTTATATAGCAAATGCAAATATTAATTAAATAAAATTATCCTTATCATCCAACTGAATAAACTTACGTATTGGTACGAGTGCTATTGTTTTACTAATGGTGGATTCAAAGAACTTTATGTAACTGTAGTCTAGCGCTATTATTAAAAATCTTATGTATCACAGTCCATCGATAAATTATTGACATATAAATAGCCGCAATAGAATAAAGCCATGAATTATTTGTTATTGATGATTAAATATGTTCATTGTATAGTATTGTAAGAGAGGTTAATGTTGTCCAAGGGAGATAAACACCCATTTTATTTACATTGTAACACCAATAACGTTTGCAATCATATCTATTCCAAGTTGATTTAATAAATGTTATATCTTTCTAAATATCTAAGTCATTGTTTCATTTATTGATTAGAAATAATTTTGATGTAATATAAAAAGGTTTCCCTTACTAGATGATCGAAAATCGCTAATTATAATATCCTAGACATGAACCAAGTTCGAATAAGAGTCTTTTTGTGTCACGACTTTGTGATGCCGGCGGGGTAGGAATAAATTAGATCAGTATCATTGGAATTGTTGCTCATAAGTTGGTAGATCTGGAAAATAGGCAAATAGGGCAGAGTTCATGAATGTTCCTGACCTATGTATCTTGCACAGGATTGGATGCGAGGTACTTTTGCCTAGATGCTAGATCTTGTTATATGAACAGACGAAACCGACCGGTACAATACTTGTTCGTCTTTTATATCTTACGTTCTTCGTTCTTCGTATGCAGTAATTTATTGGAAGATTTTTTAAATATTATACATGATTTTATCAGACACAAATATCACACTTGAGATGTAATATTTTGAAAACTGTAAAAAATAAAGCATTGGAAACAATCTTCTAGTCTGGGGATATTGGATAAGTAGGCACTAGAAAGGGATTTTATGCACAAGCCTTCTGGCATCCATTGATTACTCTGGTTAGCACAGGGTGACACTACTGTATGGAGAGTTTTGCCTGTTTAATAACATGTGCTAGCATAAGAGATGTGGATCATGTAATGTTTAGTAGTTTAACACCAATCTTGCCTAATAAGTTAGTGGTGGCTATGGTTGTTAAAGAGCCAAAAACACCAAAGTGAATGGGTACTGAACTGAGTTCAGACCCATATGACTATATAAGCTATTGAGCTTAGATTGAAAATATTGTGTTTTCAATTTTATACTCATAGTTTTGTAGTTAAGTAGAGATAAAAGGTGGCTGCTGAAGGGTTGCATTAGATCCTAAGATCTAGGTGCAGTGCTCTCAGATCCAAGGCTCCTCACTGACAAGGGGCCACAAGACAGAAACTAGTCTGGACATATTGGATGAGTAGGCACTAGATGGGGATTTTATGCACAAGCCTTCTGGCATCCATTATTACTCTGGTTGGCACAGGGTGGCACTACTGTATGGAGAGTTTTGCCTGTTTAATAACAGTTATGTGCTAGCATAAGAGATGTGATCATGTGATGTTTAGTAGTTTAACAATTATATTAGTGTTCCTTATAAGCATTTTCAGTATAGAGCATGATAAAAAATATGAACTTCTCAATTTATAAGTTTTAAGAGTTTTTATATAATGTTTGTCTTTGAAAAGGATGTTCTGCATCAAAATTGCATTAAAATATTTAAATATTTAAACTTTTTTTTTTTCTGATTCCAATTTGTACAAAAAGTATATTTTTTGAGCATATATAATGTTTCAATAAAGTATACATTTGTGAAAAAATATGCCTGTTATATCTATATTTAGAATGTATAATAACAATGTTAAAAGT
>JAQFVV010009237.1:0-15367 GCA_028023455.1 Epiperipatus broadwayi | reverse complement strand
GATTTTGAATTTAAAAACAATCATTTCTAATAATTGTAAAAATTTCTATTATGTATTTTGAAATCTTTTAATTGAACACACTATTTTCAAAATCTTTGCATATCACACTTTGATAAAACTTCAAACTTGTTTTTAAAAGGATTAGTAATTTGAAAAGAGTAAAAATATATAGATGACACACTTTAGTAAAAATCTAAAACTAGTTTTGACTAAAATTGTTTTAAATCAAGATTAGACAGATTCAAAACAGACTGGGGTACGTTTTATCATCTCAGATGATTTTTATAAAGGGCTGATAAAAATATCTGTTCAAGTTTGGCTTGCAGTTTTTGCATAAGCTGGCCAGAAGTCTGGTTTTAATATTTTGAGAAGCAGGGCCACAAATAGACCACAGCAAAGTCTGGATAGTAATTTTTTGAAAGCATTTGACTAAGAGTTGCAAAGCTTCTGGTAATTTTTTTTGAGAAGTGGCCAGATTAGCCAAAGCTGTAAAGTATGGACAGCTTTTGAAAAGAACAATCTATTTTTAGTTTTGAAGTTTGGTTAGTAATTTTTTTGAGATAGTTCTTGTTTTAATTTTGGTGATTAAGCAATTGACTAGCAGAATTGGTGTTTTGAAAGTTATGAAAATAAAAATAGCTCTTCCATGAAGATGTAGCTGAAGTCGAGCTAATAGATCCAGCAGTGAGCAGTCTACTAGTTCTATATATTAGAGCATTGATTCACTTGAAGATCTGGGCCACCCAAATGAAACAATTGATTGGTAAGAACAATAGGAAGACAGTTTGCTGGCCTAAAGCTCATCAAACTTAGACAGATGCCAAGCATACCAGAATACTCTTTGCAAAATGATGACATCAAATCTGGATTATACTTTTCTGATGAAATTGAAAACAATTGTTATGCATATGCTGATGTATTTATATGCAGAGAAGCACAGATAAACATATATGTATCGTTAATGGCTTAGTAAATTATATATAATAATACCCAAAATTTCATATTTTTCTTTAAAAAACTATTCTTAAAAAAGTGAAATATATAATAATATTGAAATAGTATTATCTTAAATTGTTTAAACACTATATTTTTTAAAAAAGAGTAATACAAATAAATAACTCTGCTTTGATTAAAAAAATCAACTTGTGATAATGCAATCATAATTTTGTTTGAATTAAAATCAAAAAGCAAATCTTTTAGATTAATTTAAAAGCATTAATCAACAATCAAAAAATAATCTGCCAATAATCGAGTCATTTTTTAAAAGAAAAGGAGAAAACTGTAATAGAGTTTAATAGTTAATTCAAATTATATTTTATATGTAAAAAAGGAATTTTATATATTAAGCATCACATGACTCATTTCTTATGCTAGCAAATCTGTTATTAACAAAGGCAAAACTCTCCATATAGTAGTGCCATCCAGAGTAATCAATGAATGCCAGAGGCCTGTGCATAAAATCCCCAATCTAGTGCCTACTCATCCAATATCCCCAGACTAGTTTCTTGGCCTCTATCAGTGAGGAGTTTTGATCTGAGAGCACTGCAACCTAGATCTTAGGACTCTAGCTGCAACCCTCCAGCAGCCACCTTTATCTCATTTAATCCATAAAATTATGAGAATAAATTGAAAACACAATATTTTCAATCTAAGCTCATAGCTTGATAGTCATATGGGTCTGTCCTCAACAGCACCCACATTTGGTGTCTTTTGCCTTTAACAACCATAGCCACCACTATCCTATTAGGCAGGATTAAAGAACCTAACAAGCATCACATGATCACCATTTCTAATGCTAGCACATCTGTTGTTAATAAAGGCAAACTCTCCATACAGTAGCCACCTAGTGCTAACTAGGGGAATCAATGGATGGCAGAGGCATTGATTACTCTGGATGGCACTACTGTGTGGAGAGTTTTGCCTTTGTTAATTTTATATATTCTTAATGTATATTAACCAAGGAATTAAGTATGAGAAATATTATTGTAACAAATTATGTGTATATCCTAGTGTATATTAATATGATGTATGTCAAATTTTAATCATTTATTGTATGATTCAAATATATCTAGGAATTATACTGCACATGTCAGTGCGTATATCAATGAGTATCAAATAGACACATAAAATTCAATCATTTTTTTATTATTATTAAATGTCAATTTAAATATGTCTATTTCTAAATTGTACTACACTCTCAGTATGTAAATGTGTATATATATGCTTGAAGTAGATATTAAATAATTGCTTTTAAAAATATTTTTTTGAGTCTTAATTACTTTATCCTATAATCTCTGTTTCATGAAGTGCAGGGTGGGTGACTTATATCAGTTATTGCTTATATTCTAGGATTTAGTTGGTTTTTCCCTTGATGATCACAATAAACCAGTTATTTATGATTAGGGAAGTCCATAAATTGCTGAAGATTCTTTATAATAAGCTAATTTATTTACTTCCCTCTTGCTCACAGTGATAAATTATAGATTACTTTCTTCCTGGGCTAGATTGGTGCACAACAGCCTTATGGGATAGGGGTTTATATTTAGTGTATGGACATCCAGATGATGATGATTCCTGGTTCAGCATAAAGAGGATACTGTCCAAAGTTCATGCACTACATTTCGTTTAGTTTGGTCTCAACTAGAAATTAAGTTTATAGTTGGTCAATACCTTAGTAGTATTAAGTGGCCAGAGCATTGATGATGATCAGCATGTTTTAATATCCCAGAATTCCTTTTTGTGGTTGTATTTTTATGGATGAGTACTTAAGATAGTGTATCCAAATTATGGGTTAAATAATTGTCCAAGCTGGCAAAGTTTCAATAGTTAGCTATGTCTATAGGAGACCCATTTCAAATCAAGTCACAAGATTGACTGATTTATTTTTGATTGCTGATCATTCATGATGATGAATGATTATTTCGTTTGAGTATTACTTATACTTTTGGATAATGCTGTGAATTTATACTTAACTATGCTGATCTCTCAAAGTGATCTATCTTGCTCATTCCTTTTGTGATTAAATTTTTTTTTTTTTTAAACTTTAGGATAAAAATATAATTTCTCAGATCCTCATGGTTTACACCCCAATTTTCTATAGCATTACAATTGGCTACCCAGCTGAGGGCCAATGACTATTATGTACTGTGGCAATCACTATATATGGGTGCTCAATGCAAGGCTGATGATGATCACATGCTGGTGATCATCTCTTCAAAATTATCAACTTCCTCTCAAATGACAACCGAGAAAAAAAAGAATGAATTTTTTGCAGAATTAATTTTAAAAATGACTGTTACATGGGTGACAAGAGTATTGATGATTAGAAATTTATAAAATAGCAGTTGTCAGGCATGTTTAAAGAAGTCCATCTTAGAGTTAAATAGAAAATCAATGATTTTGGAGATTGGATTGTGTGTTTGATAGTTGAAGTGTGTTTAGCTGCATTTTCAGTTGTGATGGTGGATGGAGATTTTTGTCATTGGCTTGAGGTTGTAATTCTGAGAGATGTTCTATCTTGCCTATTTGCCTCACCCCATTTTTTATTTTATATTGTTAGTCATAGAGCAGTTATACAGATCTGACATGATTTCAATCTCTGTCTCCAAAGAAAAAGAGCAAGGTATAGCTTGTATTTCCTAGCCCATAAAACACAAAAGAAATCAGGCATAGTTTCATACTTTCCAACCTCTTCACAGGACGAGGGCTTTGCAAAGATTTTTGCAGTATATTTATCATGGGTTGTAGTAGCTTATAGTGTCTCAATTGAGGTAGATCTCTTCAATTTCATGGTGCATTGTGTACTTATAGTCCAATGGTTGAATTCTTTATCTATCTCAAAATTGCAGATAACTATTCATTCTGTTGACTGTCAGATTTCTAAAAAAAATTGATGAGTACATAGTTTTAGGTATGAACTTTGTTTTGATTATACATAGAGATTATATGAGTTTGTTAGAAAGGTGTTTCATTTCTGTTTTCCTTTTTCCTTAGAGCAGGGCAATGTAACTGGTTGGGTTATATGGCACACATCAATATAGAGTATGTACTCATATATATATATATATATATATATATATATATATATATATATATATATATATATATATAAAGTAAAGGAAAAGTAGAAGTAAACAGACATAAATTTTTGTAAATATTTTTTCATTTCTTGGAATAATGACTGTAAAAGATTAAATAACCCTCAATTAAAATAGTTTTATTAGTAATTAAAACATTTTAAAAGGTCTAGTCTGAATAAATTATTATTTTTCTGATTTTGAAACTTAAAAAAACAAACCTTTTTCTAATAATTGTAGAAATATCTATTATGTATTTATGAAATCTTTTAATTAATTGGTAAATTATCTATTTTTAAAAATCTTTGTATATCCCACCTTCATAAAACTTCAAACTTGTTTTTGAAAGGATTAGTGATTTGAAGAGTAAAAACATGTAGATGAGACTTTAGTAAAAATCTAAAAGTAGTCTTTGATTAGAATTGGTTTTAAATCAAGATTAGACAGATACAAAACAGTTGCAATGTGTTTTACGATCTCAGATGATTCTATAAAAGGGCTGATAAAAATATCAGTTTAGTTTGCAATTTTTGGAAGAGCTGGTTAAGTTTGGTTTTAATATTTTGAGAAGCAGTGGCTAAATGGAGTGGCTGCTATGTCTGGATAATAATTTTTTGAGAAGCAGTTGACTTAAAGCTGCAAAGTTTGGTTAATATGTTTTGAGAAACAATTGGCCAACTTGGCCAGCTGTAAATTTGTTATTGTCAATAATTTGCTTTGTAAGTCTCAACAAAAATGTGATGAGAGTGATGTGATGCACTGTGACTTCTCCTTAAATGGATTCAGGAATCTCTCAGCAACTATGCCCAGAGAAACCTGTTAGCCATTTTACCCTTTCCATTTTCCACCCTAAGTTATCTCATAATCTGCTCCATCCCATTTCCACAACATTATCTTTGTCAACTCTATGGGCTTTATATCTAAATCCCCATTGTCTTTTCTTGAACCCAACATAAAAACCACTAAACCACTTTCTGTATAATCACTTTGTTCATATTTATTCTTCCATAACTTCATTATTTGTACCCTTTCTGCTTTCAAGCATTTACATTCAATTAACAGATGCCTAATATTTTCTATTCCTTCATTACTCAATTTATAGACTAAGTCACCTATATTTTTCCATTTACATGTATATTCTCTTGTTGTTAAAGATCCCATTTGAGCCTTAAAAAATAAACTACATTTCTTGCTATTATCATAAATCAACTCAAACTAATGTTCTGTTTACTTTTATATATATTTAAACATCATCTCTCCAACTCCCTATTTTTTATTAATGTATCTATTCTTTTATCCCATTCCTTACCACTATAACACTCAACAATTCTCCTAACACAATCATCCCACCTTTCATTAGGAGTCTATAGGCTCTGGCACCCTCTGAAATAAATTAAACTAAAATCCATTGGCAATTCAAACTGCAAGAAATTATTGGGTTGAGTTAATCAGGAAATGTAGCTATGTTTTAGAAATATTCAAACTCATACATGAACAAAATATTTTTCGTTTATATAGTTTGACTAACCCAGTGTATAAATATAAAGCCTAACCCAAAATGTTACAATATATATATATATATATATATATATATATATATATATATATATATATATATATATATATATATATATATTCTAACTCTTTTGTCTGTGTTCTCTCACTTTCAGATAATATAATATTATGTAAAATGGTTTAGCTCAGTTAACGACTACACTCAGTTAAAAACAAATAATTGATAAATAAAATATTCTACTAGCTCAAATTAATAATAATAATAATAAGATTCAGTTTATCAAATAAATAAATATTTATTAAATCATGAGACTTGGAAGTGAGATACAGATGACAAGAAAGATTACATTGAGCCAATATCCCACAGGATATTACCTCAATAGCATAAGAACACTATCCCACCTATTATTATATCAAGTAACAAATTTTATAGCATTCTTATGACTTCAATAAAACTAATCATTAAGATTAAACTAATAATTAAATCTTAATCTTTTTATCTACAATAATTTAACTAAGTAAAATCTCAGGTTCATAAAAACTACTTTAAGTTAATCAAAATTAATGTAGCAAAGTATGATAAGGGATTTAATGTCATACTTTACCACATCTAACTAATAATAATAATAATAAGTAATAATATTCTTCATTGTATGAACTAATTTTATATATCTTTTTCTCTTCACTATAATCTTTATTACCATAATAATAATAAGAAAATAATAGAATGTAATCTTTTATCTTCATATAATAATGTAATAAATATGTGGTAGCATCTTATAATCTGAAAAATATATGTGTGGCAACGGATAGCATATAATTCGATGTACTATTATAATAATCAATTTATGACCATTAAGATAATGTAAAAATGTAATTTCTTAAATACATAAATTCCAAGAAAATATTAGAATTCTTAAAATAATACTTTATTTATTTCTGTGCAAAATTTTATGTTTGATTCAATTATTCTGTGTGTATTATGCATTTAAATGGAAAAGAAAATAGTCTGAACACACAAATTTTGAAAAACAAATTTAACAAAGTTTATTATAACAAATAAAACAAAACAACAATTTATTTACACTATTTACAATTGGTATACTAAACTTGCACCATTATACATCTCTTATTAATTGTAATTACTAAACAATAGAGAATCTATTTAAGTCTTCACTCTGACTTAAAAAAAAAATACAATTTTTACTATCTCTTTGTTATCAAATTTTACGATGAAATTATATCCCTTACTATTTATTCTAACATATTACATCTTTAAGTATTATTACAATATGCTACCTTTTAAAACATACCTTGAAGCATAGAATGGAAAACACAAAAATAACAATATCTAGTATGGATCTTTTTACCAAACAATTTTCGTTTTGCAATGTTGTGAATACTATACATAAAAATATCTACTGTTAATTTATTAATACAATATGTGGACAATGTTGTTAACTATACTATGATTATTAAACACAATATATCCTACTTAACATTACTTTAATACTGAATAGCTGCAATTATTGATGTATTCCTTATTATTTAAATAAATACAAAATTGTACCTATGCTTATTTTACATTGTTTTTGCTTTATAACATTATATCTTAAAAATATGCAATACTCATAAAATAAAATAAAATAATTGAAATTATTTAATGTTTTCAAAGCAACTTTGCTTTATTTATTTTATTCCTGAAATTTATTTTATTTCCAAAATATATAGAACATATTCTATGACTCTTTATCCTTTGAGTCCATTGGATTTTCAATTCCAACTTGCATAAACTCTAATCCTCCTTATAAGTAAATGAACTTATCTTATTCATTCAATAACATTTCTTAAATTCTAAATTATTTATTATTTCTTTACAAAATATACAATACTGTTTGATGTAGTTACTTTGGACAAATCGAGATAGTGAATAGATGTGTAGGCACAGGGAAGAAAACTAGAGTCTAACTCATAGTACATATTAGATAAAAATACCATGGCACAGTGTATCTATAAAAAATAGAGGCATGACCCATTTGTCTAATGTCCTCCATTACCAACAATGATGCTAAGCTATTATTTCAGCTTTATAAAACATCAGTATTCAAATAAAATAGACACTGCCCACAAATAAATATACCAGCTACAGGGCATTGTTAACTGTACTGTATACTTAATAAGACTACAAAAATGTTATTCCTATTCCCTAATACATCTTACATTAATATCATCTCTTTGGTTTCATGTTCTCCAGATTACTCCCAAGTCACTATTTTATCAACATTTCCTAATAGATTTATCAAATCTTACACCGACAAATGAAACTAACTCACATATTTAAAATAATAAACAAAATTCAATCGTAATTAGAACGATCTCACTAATCTACAAGAAAAGTTTGCTTTATTTTCCTATCCCATATTCTTAAAACAACATACAAAATAATCATTACTTATACTTTAAATATCTAATAATATTAAAGTTTTTTTTGTAAAAGAATCATATAACTATTCATCATCATGTTGTGTTATATTAATAATATGAAATTCAAGTATACATATTCCCAGAAAAAAATCATCATCTTATAATTTAAATGTGTTGTACAAGTGCATTCACATACAACTTAACATTTATACTTCAATATAATATAATTCATTGACAATCTGCAAAAGAAAAAAAAATACATCATAAAAATATCAATATTCACAACTATTACCTAAGTGATATCAACTTGCAATCACTTATGACCTCTTCGTGTCCATCAATTAAAATAAACATTGCATATATGAAATACATCCATACTTCCACACTTAAAATATTAACTTTTTTAAATTATCAAATTATTTACTATAAGATTATAATATCATTAGTTCTAATTTAATATTCATGTTCCTACTCTTCTAATTAAAATAATATTACACTTAAGAAAAGTTAATAAAATAAATCAAGACAATCATTACGTATATCTTCAATTAACGAATGTTCTTTATAAAGTTCACATGTTTTTTTATTTTCCTCGAGAGTTTTTTTTAAAAAAAAAGGTCTCCTAAGAGCTTGACAATGAACAAATGCCCCGAATTTGGTACATGCTTTATAAACTCCTTCCTGTGTGATGAATGAAGTTTAAAAATGAATAATAAAAATAATAATAAGTGACGTCTCAAAATGTTGGAAAAGTAATAAAAATAATCATCGATCTATTCTGGAAAAGTTTATAGAATAATAGTTTATAGTTTCTATTGTCCAGAACAATGATTATTAAAATAATAATAAAATTATAATATTGAAAAATAATATTTTGAAGCTTCCATTCCATAGGATCCTTTATCGGCTTGGTGATGCATCTTATCCTGGTAACTTGACTACGGGCAATCCGGATAAACTTTTTGTGCAATTTAAAAAATATTTATATCTCCACAAATTCAGTAATTGCTCATTTATAATCCATTTCTTTATAGGTTTACTCTTCAGGATAATTTATTATTTATTATCTAATTATAGCTATTTTCAATTTTGTTCAAATTATCAGTTTTTTTTAATAAATTCTAGCAAAATGCTTATAACCTTATATAATTCTGGTTTATCACTTACACTTTAAAATATTAATTTAGATATTATTTATGACAGTTTTTCTTTAAATATTTGCAATGTTTTCCTTCAAAAAGGATAAAACATTTATCTTTATAGCATTATTTCCATAAAAATTATTATAAATTTATCGTATTACTAGTCGGTCTTGGACACGACTATCTCGCTATTATAAAAATACACTGTTCACTTTTAAATTTACAAATAGCTTTTCTGTTAAGCTTTCTGTATAATGTCCAAAATAATTCTTTGCTTATTAGAATAGTCCTCTTGGTTAATACCATTAATATTATTTTATCAATTATCATTCGTACTTTTAAAATTTTCTTAATTAAACATGTATCACTTATTGGCATTTCCATATATTTACTGCGAAGTTGTATTAAGTTTTGACGAATAATCCTAGTAAAGGGAACTTAAATTTAGCACTGCATCCTTTTAATAAACTTATTAAAATATATTTATACTACGCTCTCTTTGCAAATACCTAAAAATTAATATCCTATTAGTTTGCAAAATATAATATACGAGAGCACTAAAGTTGACTAAAATAAAAATTTCAAAAGAAGTATAACTTTTGAAAATCACTATCACACTGATCACCCCAGAATCAACCGTGCAACAGTATTTATACCCTACAAAATACCTCATCTTATTGGTGGATTTTTGCTTTTCATCTGATACTTAATTTGCATATTACTACTGTAACACACAATTAAATTTACAAAATAAAATATGGCTCATTATAATTTTAAAAATATTACTAAAAATATTAATCTTAAATCAATTATGATACTTTACTAAAATTAATTAAACACTTTAAAATAACTTTTAAAAGCAATATTTAATCAATTTATTCCACCCTTAATATTTAATTTATCTATTTTATTTTAAAACAAAATATTTAATTTTTTATTAGCTGTATTCATCTTATAATATTATTTAAAACATGTTATCACGACTGATTTAATATTTTCCCTTATGATAGGCAAATATATTCAATTCTATAGTGTAATTTTTAAAATATTTTGAACTTTGTTAATACAAATACCAGTAAGCATGTGTGCATGACAGTATTATGCAGGTCACATGACTTATAACTGAGACAGATTGCATCCAAATTTCTGTCTGAAAATTAAATGATAAAATGCAACAATTATTATATTAAATAAATAATATAAAATTTGGTATAATAATTTGGAAAATATAGAATTAAATATAACTTTTCCTACCATAAAGATTACTTTTAAAATATATGATATTAATTATAATTATTAAATATAATTTATACTTTTAAATATAGCATTTATTTAATTACAAGTTTTAACTATTAAAATTTAACTTTTAAAACATATTTTAAACATTTATAGCCGAGTTATTTATTATGGCCAGCTTTTCCAACCATATGTAATTAGTATTTTTTAGCTTTGTTTAACTGCTTTAAGATTATATATCATAATTTTAGGCCTTACATATTTTTAATTTAGCTTTAAATTGAACCTTTAAAATATTATCAATACAATATAACTATTATACAAAGAGAACATATTCTAATTTTAAAATTTGTAGTAATTTGTTAGGATGAGCTAATTCTGACCTATAGAAAAGGGCACAATATATATATACTGTGCCTTTTTCTATAGGTCAGAATTAGCTCATCCTAACAAATTATTAAAAATTTTAAATTTAGGATATGTTCTCTATGTGTAATAGTTATATTGTATTGATAATATTTTCAAAGTACAATTTAGAGCTAAATTTAAATATGTAATGCCTAAAATTATAATGAATAACCTTAAAACAGTTAAACAAAGCTAAAAATACTAATTACATATGGTTGGAAAAGATGCCCATAATAAATAATGCCGCAATAAATGTTTAAAATTTTTTAAAAGTTAAATTTTAATAGTTAAAACTTGTAATGAAATAAATGCTATATTTTAAAATTATATTTAATAATTATAATTAATATTATACATTTTAAAAAGTAATCTTTATGGTAGGAAAAGTTATATTTAATTCTATATTTTCCAAATTATTATTCCAAATTTTATATTATTACATTATTTATTTAATATAATAATTGTTGCAATTTATCATTTATTTTCAGACAGAAATTTGGATACAATCTGTCTCAGCTATCAGTCATGTGACCTGCCTAATACAGTCATGCACACATGCTTGCTAATATTTGTGTTAACAAAGTTCAAAATATTTTAAAAATTACACTATAGAATTGGATATATTTATTTGCCTATTATAAGGGAAAACATTTAAGTCAGTCATTATAACATGTTTTAAATAGTATTATAAAATGAATACAGCTAATAAAAATTAAATATTTTGTTTTAAAAATAAAATAGATAAATTAAATATAAAAGGTAGGATAAATTTATTAAACATTGTTTTAAAGGTCATTTTAAAATATTTAATTAATTTTAGTAATAGTTTTAACAAGGCTGTAAACCTTAGCAAGACGCTCATTGCTAAGGTTTACAGCCTTGTTAAAACTATTAATGAAATAATAGTGAGCGTTTAATAAAATTTATAATTAATTAATTTTAGTAAAGTATAATAATTGAGTTAAGATTAATATTTTCAGTAATATTTTTAAATTATAATGAGTCATATTTTATTTTTGAAATTTGATTGTGTGTTACAGTAGTAATATGCAAATTAAGTATCAGATGAAAAGCAAAAATCCACCAATAAGATGAGGTATTTTGTAGGGTATAAATACTGTTGCACGGTTGATTCTGGGGTGATCAGTGTGATAGTGATTTTCAAAAGTTATACTTCTTTTTAAAATTTTTATTTTAGTCAATTTTAATGCTCTCGTATATATTTTGCAAACTAATAGGATATTAATTTTTAAGTATTTGCAAAGAGAGCGTACCGTAAATAAATTAATAAATTTTATTAAAAGGATGCATTGCTACATTAAAGTTCCCCTTACCAGGATTATTTGTCAAAACTTAATACAACTATGCAGTAAAAATATGGATATGCCAATAAATGATATGTACTTAATTAAGAATATTTTAAAAATAAGAATGATAATTGATAATATAATATTAAATAGTACTAACCAAGAGGACTCTTTTAATAAGCAAAGAATTATTTTGGACATTATGCAGAAAGCTTAACAGAAAAGCTACTTGTAAATTAAAGTGAACAACACATTTTTTTATAATAGCGAGATAGTCGTGTTCAAGACAGACTAGTAATACCCACAAATTTATAATAATATTTTATAGAAAAATAATCCTATGGAGATAAATGTTTTATCCTTTTTGAAGGAAACATTGTAAATATTTAAAGAAAATCTGTCATAAATAATATCTAAATGAATATTTTTAAAGCGTATGTGATAAACCTGAATTATATAAGGTTATACACATTTTGCTAAATTTATTTAAAAAAAACTGATAATTTGAACAAAATTGAAAATAGCTATAATTGGATAATAAATAATAAAATATCCTGAAGAGTAAACTATAAAAAAATGGATTATAAATGAGCAATTACTGAATTTATGGAGATATAAATATTTTTAAAATTGCGCAAAAGTTTTATCCGGATTGTCCGTAGTCAAGTTACCGGACAAGATGCATCACCAAGCGATGCAGATCCTATGGAATAGAAGCTTTGAAAATATTTTTTCAGCATTATAGTTTAATTATCATCTTTATAATCACTGTTCTGAATAATATAAACAATGAACTATTATTCTACAAACTTTTTCAAAGTTGATGAGTGATTGTTTTCATCAATAATTTTGGATTTTTAAACGTCGCAATTTTTTTTTTTTACTATTCATTTTAAAACTTCGTTCATAGCACAGAAAGGAGTTTACAATGCATGTGCCAAGTTTGGGGCAGTTGTTCATTGTCAAGCAGGAAAACTTAGCAATGGTCGGGGGTTTTAAAAGCTCTTAGGAGAACATTTTTTTTTATTAAAAAAAACTCTCGAGGAAAATAAAAACATTTGAACATTAAAAGAACATTAGCCAATGGAAGATATAGGTAATTATTGTCTTGATTTATTTTATTAACTTTCTTTTTTAAGTGTAATATTATTTTAATTAGAAGAGTAGGAACATGAATATTAATTTAGTACTAAGATATAAATTTTATAGTAAATAATTTAAATAAGTTAATATTTTTAAAGTGTGGAAGTATGGATGTATATCATATATGCAATGTTTTATTTAATTGATGGACACGAAGATGTCATAAGTAATTACAAGTTGATATCATTTAGGTAATAGTTGTGAATATTGATATTTTTTTTATGATGTATTTTTTCTCTTTTGCAGATTGTCAATGAATTATATTATATTGAAGTATATATGTTAAGTTGTATGTGAATACACTTGTACAACACATTTAAATTATAAGATAATGGATTTATTTCTGGGAATATCTCATACTTGAATTTCATATTATTAATATAACGCAACATGATGATGAATAGTTATATGATTCTTTTACAAAAAAAAACTTTTAATATTATTAGATATTCAAAGTATAAATAATGATTATTTGTATGTTGTTTAAGAATATGGGATAGGAAAGTAAAGCAAACTTTTCTTGTGGATTAGTGAGATCATTCTAATTATGATTGAATTTTTGTTTATTATTTTAAATATGTGAGTTGTTTCATTTGTCCGATGTAAGATTTGATTAATCTATTAGGAAATGTTGATAAGATAGTGACTTGGGAGTAATCTGGAGAACATGAAACAAAGAGATGATATTAATGTAGGATGTATTGGGGAACAGGAATAACATTTTTGTAATCTTATTAAATATACGGTACAGTTAACAATACCATGTAGCTGGTATATTTATTTGTGGGCAGTGTCTATTTTATTTGAATACTGATGTTTTATAAAGCTGAAATAATAGCTTAGCATCATTGTTGGTAGTGGAGGACATTAGACAAATGGGTCATACCTCCATTTTTTATAGATACACTGTGCTTCATGGTATTTTTATCTAATGTGTACTATGAGTTAGACTCTACTTTTCTTCCCTAGGCCTACACAACTATTAGCTATCTCGATTTTCCAAAATAACTACATTGAACAGTATTATATATTTTGTAAAGAAATAAATAAATAATTTAGAATTTAAGAAATGTTATTGAATGAATAAGATAAGTTCATTTACTTATAAAAAGGAGTAGAGTTTTTGCAAGTTGGAATTAAAATCCAACGGACCTAAATGATAAAGAATCATAGAATATGTTCTATATATTTTGGAAATAAAATAAATTTCAGGAATAAAATAAATAAAGCAAAGTTGCTTTGAAATATTAAATAATTTCAAATATTTTATTTTATGAGTATTGCATATTTTTAAGATATAATGTTATAAAAACAAAATAATGTAAAATAAGCATAGGTATAATTTTGTATTTATTTAAATAATAAGGAATACATCAATAATTGCAGCTATTCAGTATTAAGGTAATGTTAAGTAGGATATATTGTGTTTAATAATCATAGTATAGACAACAACGATGTCCACATATTGTATTAATAAATTAACAGTAGATATTTTTATGTATAGTATTCACAACATTGCAAAACGAAAATTGTTTAGTAAAAAGATCCATACTTGATATTGTTATTTTTGTGTTTTCCATTCTATGCTTCAACCTATGTTTTAAAGATAGCATATTGTAATAATACGTAAAGATGTAATATATTAGAATAAATAGTAAGGGATATAATTTCATAGAAATTTGATAACAAAGAGATAGTAAAATTGTATTTTTTTTAAGTCACAGTGAAGACTTAAATAGATTCTCTATTGTTTAGTAATTACAATTAATAAGAGATGTATAATGGTGCAAGTTTAGTATACCAATTGTAAATAGTGTTAATATATTGTTGTCGTTTATTTTATTTGTTATAAATAAAACTTTGTTAAATTTGCTTTTCAAAATTTGAGTTTTGATTATTTTCTTTCCCATTAATATGCATAACACACAGAGAATAATTGAAACCAACATAACATTTTGCACAGAAGTAAATAAAGTATTAATTTTAAAAATTCCTAATATTTTCTTGGAATTTATTTATTTAAGAAATTACACTTTTTACATTATCTTTATGGTCATAAAATTGATTATTATAATAGTACATCGAATTAAATGCTACCCATTGCCACATATATATT
>JAQFVV010009236.1:0-15372 GCA_028023455.1 Epiperipatus broadwayi | reverse complement strand
TATATATATATATATATATATATATATATATATATATATATATATATATATATATATATATATATATATATATATATTAAAAAATAATTCAATAAAAAATTATTTAATAAGACAACTTTTTTAAAAAATATTATGTTTAATAAACCTTATCAACCCGGATTTCACTTCTATATTGGAGCCTTATCAAGATATAAATACACAAAGTTATATTATAATTCCTTCTATTTTACAGAAACTCCATCTATAGGCTTCATTTTACATTATACTTATAAATTATAATCATGTATTTACATTATATAATCATATATTTATATTTTAATATTATTTATAAATTTCCTAATTTTCTCTTTTTTACATATTATAACTATATTTAATAATTTAAACTTATCATAATTAGAATGATAATTATTAATATAAATATATACATATAATTTACCTATAATTATACTTAACTTAAATTTTCCAGCTATCTAATAACACCCATTTTCCAGCCAATTTTACAAGACCTTTAACTATATTCATACATTTTTCAAAATTCTCTTGTATATACACAGATTCATAACATATCCTCTCACTATACTTTTTTACATATTTAATCACTTGAATGTTTTTTTCACAATTTATTCTATGTCCAGTATTTAAAAAATGTAGATAAATCCCTGATCTCATATCCTTCCTTTTAATTGCTCTATTATGTTCTTTACCTCTTTCTAATGTAGTTTTCTCTGTCTGGCCAATATATATCTTGTTACAAAATTCACAAATAATCTTATATACTAACCCAGCTTTATCATTTTCATTATCATTAGGGAAATGGATATGTAATATAGAAAATGATAATGAAAATGATAAAGCTGGGTTAGTATATAAGATTATTTGTGAATTTTGTAACAAGATATATATTGGCCAGACAGAGAAAACTACATTAGAAAGAGGTAAAGAACATAATAGAGCAATTAAAAGGAAGGATATGAGATCAGGGATTTATCTACATTTTTTAAATACTGGACATAGAATAAATTGTGAAAAAAACATTCAAGTGATTAAATATGTAAAAAAGTATAGTGAGAGGATATGTTATGAATCTGTGTATATACAAGAGAATTTTGAAAAATGTATGAATATAGTTAAAGGTCCTGTAAAATTGGCTGGAAAATGGGTGTTATTAGATAGCTGGAAAATTTAAGTTAAGTATAATTATAGGTAAATTATATGTATATATTTATATTAATAATTATCATTCTAATTATGATAAGTTTAAATTATTAAATATAGTTATAATATGTAAAAAAGAGAAAATTAGGAAATTTATAAATAATATTAAAATATAAATATATGATTATATAATGTAAATACATGATTATAATTTATAAGTATAATGTAAAATGAAGCCTATAGATGGAGTTGCTGTAAAATAGAAGGAATTATAATATAACTTTGTGTATTTACATCTTGATAAGGCTGCAATATAGAAGCGAAATCCAGGTTGATAAGGTTTATTAAACATAATATTTTTTAAAAAAGTTGTCTTATTAAATAATTTTTATTGAATTATTTTTTAATATATTACGTTGCAAAGACAACATTATGAACAAGTTTTAATTTAAAATTTGATCATTTTTTGATATATATATAAAATAGAATGCCCATTATATAATAAATATTGTATTAAATAATAATAATAATAATAATAATAATAATAATAAATATAATGGTAATAAAATATTATAGAAAGTCTTATAATCCAAAGAAGTACTTTCAGTTAAGCATTTAACCTTTTTGAACTGTCATTTCAATTCAAAAATAAATGTTTAACCTTTTAAGTGCTCTTTATTATCCATTTTTGTTATTGGCTGAGTGAATTAAAAGTTCTAAAGTTTGATTAGTCAATTAACAAACTCATCCATAAAAATATATTCATCTTTTAATATTATATTCATTTTAGTTTTATTTGTAAAAGTATATTAATAATTTGTCAGGTTATGAAAGTAAAGGAAAGTTTTTTCAAAAATAAATTTTTATTTATAATTATAAAAATATTCGACAGTGGAAAAAATAAAAAAAAAAGATTGTAGCAAATTACAAGTCATGGAAGCATCATTGATGTCCCTCCTCAATTTATGTTATTATAAAAGTTAAGAATTTTTTAGTAAAATCTTAGCATTTTTCTAAAAATAATTATATTTTCAGCATATTTTATCAAAATACATTATAATATATAAATAAATACCAAAAAAAATTCTAAAACATTAATTTTTGTTTAAAAATCAAATAAACAACTTGGGGCAATCTAAACTCTTGACAGGCATATCAAAATTCTTGCTACCACTGGTTTCTTTTTCAATTTTCATTCATGTAAACTATACATTTTTTTTAATAAAATCTTACTATTTTTATAAAATAATTATATTTTCAGCATATTTTATGAAAATAATTTATAATATGTACGAAAAATAATAATAAAAAAACACTCTAAAACATATATTTTTATTTTCTGTGGTGAAAATTATTTATCAGTGATTTGGAATGGACTGCCTCCTCCTATTGTTAGATGTTCAATGTCACATATATTGATTTTTTACTTGTAAAATAATTTGATAGAGGGTAGCATCTTATGGAACTTTTTATAATCTTTAAAACAAGTGTAAAAACAGTACCATGGCTCAAAAAGTAGCCAATTTAGAGCAATCTAAAGCCATCGCCAAAAAAGACTGGGTAGAGATTCCTGAATTTTAATGTTATCAGATTATCAATTACTTATAGACATCATATTTCTATTTATAAAAAATTGTTTTGCTAATTTTTGTTTTTATTGTGGTTTCTCTCTTCATGAAGAATTTTAATATTTTCAATATCAAAATTAAAAATAAACTTAGATTATTTTCATCATCAAATAAAATGGTAGATGTTATTAAATCATTATTACTCTTATTTTTATATGCTTATATAATAATTGATGCTCTTTTAATATTTTGTCCAAGCTACACCCCAATTAATCTATGTATAATGCTATGCGTCTATATAAATTTTGATAAACTGTGTTATTCTACTGTTTGAAAGGTATGACATTTTTAAAATTATTCACCAATCTATTTACATTACATAGAACATAAAATGAAACATTCATCAAATCCTTGTTTATATACATATATAATTTAACTTAGCATTTGAAATATAGGGAATAAAAATTCAGTTTTTATAACTAACTTTTAGCTCCTTTAAAACATTACAATTGTTTTTAAATTGTAAATGTGTTTAACATTATAACCAACTTCAAGAAATTCTTTTATAAATATTTCAATATTTTGTGATTATCATTTTCATAACAGCTGAATTTTTCCTTATGAAATAAAAAAACTAAAACTTGCCATTTATGCGCAAATGATATTTTTGGCTTAAAATGTATATAGCCTTTTTTGTGTAATGATTTGATTAACAATTTATAATTTAATATATCATCATATCTTGTAATATACAAAAATCCATATATCTAATAGCTTTATTCTATTCTTTTTTGATAGTTAATTTCAAATCATTTTCATTGTTTAACTCATCCAAAATATAATTTATACTATAGTATGTCTACAATAAAAACATTAATAACATATCTTTTAAAATGTTAGTATCTCTAAAATTGCAAATATTTAAAAACTTGTTCTCATATGTAGACAGAACTACAACCTTGTGTAACTATAGGCAATCCTATGAGCCAACATTTAGACATTTATAGTATCTATCTTCAAAAATAACAACAATGTTATCTTCAAAAAATTTCAAAAAATCAATAATAAATTTTATAATGTACTGGGAAATTTCTTTACTTATTAATACTTTCTCAATAATATTTATGGAATCCAACTTATCAATTAAATCATACATTTCTGTCACATCTAATGAAGTAATAATATCAATTTCATCAACTATAATATTCTTAATTTTGTCACAAATTCAAAATATGAGGCAATAGTATTTTCACCATATTTTAAAATATATTGGAATACCTTATCAATATAAATGAACACCAACATTTACCATAATTCCAAAGAATTTCCATCTCAATGTAATTTTACAATTACAAAAATATGAGGGCATATAGAATAAGATGGATATATATTTTATAATATTTAAATACAAGTATATTGTCCATATTGAATTTAATGTAATTAAAAGAGATTTGAATTCAGACTTTCATGCTCTCTACAACTATCCACTCTATCTTATACAATTGATATATATTTTAGTATACATTATTATGTATGGCCTTATTCTTAGCTTTTTTAGAATTTTGTTAATAAATTTAATTCTTTGACCATACATATTATAGTATTCAGTTACTGAGAAATCAAGCACGTCCATTTATAGTGTAACTTTCTCAATATATTGATTGACATATTATTAAAGATATTTGCAGACTTTTATTTTTATAATAGTCATATAAGAAACAAGTTTTAAAAAGAAATTTGGTCTATTCATTTATATATAAGTTCATATTATTATAAGTTTGTGGATATTGATTATTAAAGAAAAACTCAATTTTCTTTTTAAGCTTTTTACTTGAGTTAAATTTAAATAATATAGAATCATTTATCCACATACTTCAACTTCATTTCAATTATATCATTCATTTAAAACTAATTGCTTTCAAATATTTCCAAATATTAAAAAGTTCTTTTTTTACATTTATTAATTAAATCATTTAAAATTATTGTTTTTATATTATAAATATAGTTTGACATTAAATTTAAACAATTGTTCAATTTTACCTTGTAACAACTCAGAAATTCATGATAAATTTTACAATACTTGAAAAAATGTACTTGGCATTTAAACTTTTTTTTTTTACATTGCTTCTCCTCAATCATTAATTATCCACTGTTTCCTAAATTAAATAAAATCCATTTATAAATGTAAATAAAATAAAATGCCCATTATGTAATAAATATTATAATAAAAATAAT
This sequence comes from Epiperipatus broadwayi, assembly GCA_028023455.1. Classification (NCBI taxonomy): domain Eukaryota; kingdom Metazoa; phylum Onychophora; class Udeonychophora; order Euonychophora; family Peripatidae; genus Epiperipatus; species Epiperipatus broadwayi. Next base: position 10,414 of record JAQFVV010009236.1, on the reverse strand, counting down.
AATATAATGGTAATAATATATTATAAATCTATTATAATCCACAGAAGTACTTTAAGATAATCACTTAACTTTCTTCAACTGTCACTTCAATTCAAATATAAAAAAAAGTTAAGTAATTAACAAAGTATTTTTGTGGATTATATCTTTTATAACATATTACTGCTATATCGATTATTATTTTTTCTACATATATACATATTCTATTATTTTTAACAATTCAATAAATAAAAAATAGACATTAAGTATGTAACACTGAGAATATATAACAGACTTCATATTTACAAATTTATAAAAATTCTTTGCAAGTCCAACTTTTTGGTAAACTTTTTTTGAGTTAATCTATTAATGAGATAAAAACGGAATCACTTTTTTTTTTATCTACATAGGAGATTGTCATGTGAAGGTGTTACTAATTTGGAAAAATATATATACTATTTCTTTTTTCTTGGGGTCATTGTAATTTATATATATATATATATTGAAACAGACAGATCGAAGAATCGATCTTAGTTTCATGATTGTCATTTAAGAACGGTAATTCTAAACCACTATTTACCCGCAATGAGACTTTTTCTATTCCAAGCCACATAGATTTTAAGTTATTTATTTTGTGTTTGTTTAAAAAGAATTTAATGTAAAGAATATGAGTATAAATGTCACAAATCATGGTGAATAATATTCGTGTGTGTGTGGCTTGTGATTTTATATTAGCTCAATTTAAAAGTTTCAATTGTGTGTATATTTTCTTTAAATTTTAATTTTGCAAATTATACAAAGTCATTTAAAAATGCTGATCAAAAGTCACATTCCTTTGATCAGTATTTTTAATCAAAATCTTACTTGAACAAATGTATAGAATAATTAATTTGTACTTCGATAAATTAAGATAATGAATGTATATTTTTGTATTCACGAACTCCGATGTAATTGTTTTGTCAATTTAGAATCATGTATTAAATTTAAAAATAAATGAGAAACGTAGAACGCTTATCAAGAAAGGCAAATGCTATTGTATAGTCAAATTAGATATTGCTGGAGGCCGAAATCAAAGGAGGTGGAGTTATGAACAAAAACTAGGCAGAAAGGTCAACCGTAGCCATCTTAAATATAATATAGACACTCTAACTTTTGACTTGGTTGTGCTTGGATCGTCAAGCTACAGCAAAGTAGTTGTTCCAGAGAAATCACTTCAACCATTATTAAGAAGTTGCCCGGTAAACTGCAATCATGATGGGCTGAGTCCAAGAAGCTGATCCCTGTTCTGCCAATTTAAATCTTTCATACCGCTGATCGGTAATGTTTTCCGTGCTTCCAGTCTTCCAAATTCCAACATTTAAATTAACCATGCCTTTCTAAGAAATTCAAAAATGCGCGCCTACATTCTTCATACATATCACCGCAAGAAGAAAACCGGACGAAGAAAGAATGGTAACTTTTGTTACATGAACTTTTTAACTTTCCTCTCAGTAATAATTTTATATTTAATCTGTTAATCAAAGTAATTGCATGTAAATTTCTTGCTTTCCATTTGAAAATGTTACACTAAAACCTGTCAGTAAATTTCTTCTCTAATATTTCGGTGTGTGCTCTAGTCTTTAGATGATAATTATTAATATTTGTGCCTACTAATAATCCATTTGTGAATACATTTATATTTTTACTATTACTTATTTTACAAACAAAACGATGCCAATAATAATATTTCTCAACTCTAATTAAAGTCAGTAAAGTTATCTCATAATATTTATTATATTCATTTTAAAAGTAATTTTCTTGTATCGAATTAAAAATCGTCATTTATGTTGAGTTGAGAAATATTCAAGTATTTTTATTGTTTCTTTTACTTTGTCATGATATTTTAATCTATACTCCAAATCTCAAATACTTAAAATAGTCTAAAATTTTATTATAATCTTTTGTTATATATTATTACGGAGTAAGAATAATAATTTATTATTACCTTCCGAACAATCTGGGGAGTTATGGGTTTCAGAGTAAATTTAATTAATTATTACTTTTGCGATCGTTTGATTTCGCCATGTTTTATTGAATAGTTATATCGGACTGTTGCGTAGAAAATGTTACGGAGAGAAAGGGTTTTATATAATTTCGTTTTAAAATCCACTTCCGGTCACTCTTCCTCGATGTTACTGTGGCAATGCCTTTACCTTTGCTTAAGTTGGCGTCTCGTTTTACTACCACATGGAGAGAAAGAAATTATTCTCCAGGTAATCTCATGGATCACTGGGGTTCGAAAATGAGCCCGGCTGGTTGTAGTGTCCCGGATCTACTTGGGGGCAGTAAGACTTGTCAAAGTACAAGCCGCCCGGTATTCCGTAAATGCACCGCAAGTTATTATTCGTAGTATACATTAATCCCTGCAACCATCAGTACATCAGTATTATATATCATATTTTTATATAAAACCACCTCCCATTTATCCGTATGCGCAATGGTTTGAAACTATTAAAATAAAACAACTTAATATAAACTAGTAGATAAATATTTTAAGTGCTCCAATTACTCTGATTCTCATACCAACCTGTACAACCATTTAAACACATAAATATTGGCATGAGTTTGTTAATCAGTACAAACTGATTATTGATGACTAGCAGCAATTTATTATAAATACATATGAGAGTTTTACCGTACCTGTAAATCATATTATTCAATGCTTTCAATAATTTATTAAAAATTTATCTAACCTAATTTTGTCTCTCTTGCATTATTACTCTCGAAATCTAGCCAATCACCTGCTGTCTGTATCGACAACTTAAATATATACATTAAATTATTAGCCGTACCAATATCCCGACTATAAGATATCTATGAAATAGCTGATTGTAGGTAATTTAGTCTGTGTTTTTCGATGAGCTAGTAAAGGGAGAACCCCGTACCGTTGTAATGTTGTCATCAGTGGGTCATGCCAGGGTTTTGGGTTCGAATTTAGTTTGCATTTTGGAATATTTATTCCTAGACGTGGACTGGGTTCGAATTCAGATTACTGTGTGTGAATAGGCATGGTGATTTTTACCAGTACAATATATATATATATATTGAATGTTTAAGCAAAAATATAATAGTTTTTACTTTTGTTATGACTTGATGAGCATCTTTTTACCATCAATGGTCATCTTTTGACACATAAAGAAATACCATATTTAAATATAGTACATGTTATGTAAATGTTGTACTTAAATATTCTATTTCTTTGCCAAGAGGACACATGATTCTTTTTTGTTTATAGTGTGGGGTTGGTAGCAATAAATCATGCTTCCTTTAATTTATGCTTCCTATCATCCTTATCAAAGCAAATAACTTTTACTCTCACATGGTCAAAAGCGTGGCCACCTTCTTGCACATGTTCTAAAATACTAATTTGTATTCTGAGTTTTTCTTAATGCAGGTATAAAGATATTTATACTGCACTACCCTCATAGCAATATTTCACCATGATTCTTTATAATATATCACATGGCAGGAGAAATTTCCAATGGATGATTGATGAAGACGAATTTAAAGGTAACTTTTTGAATCTGTATATACAAAAAACAACCACAATCTTGACTATAAGATTATTTTAAAGCCTTAGAAGTTCAGTTCATCATCCATGCCATGTCTCATACTCCTTTAATGCATAAATTGGTAGATCTTAAGACCTATCTTGTGCAAATATGAAGTTGATCATAAAATTAATATTAATGCTTACATTAAATACCTATCAAAACTTGGATACAACTATAATGACTTAATTAACACTATTAAAATATTTTCTGCAAAAAATAAATAAACCATCCTCCCAGAAGATAAATTTAAAACTTTGGATAAGTCTCCACTACATTTTTTGTATATCATGAAAATTGAAAAAACATATCTGCTAACACATATAATGTTAGCCTTAGAAACACTCCCATTCTAAATATATTATTAAAGAGTGTGAGAACAAACCCTAAAAGTTGTAAACAAATTTGGATGCAGCAATTCTTCCTGTCATGTGGTGTATTATGGGAATTCCTTTGAGCATGACACAGCATAAATATCTGTACAGCTATGTGAAAAAAATAGACTGAAGTCACTAATTTTATAAAATGATCAAAAATGTGGTCATGCTTTTGATCCAGTGATGATGAAAGTTGTTTGATTGAGATGATAAAAAGCATAAATTCAAAAGTCATGGTTGATTGCTGACAACCCCCACACTTTAACAAAAAAAGAATTTTGTGATCCTTTATCAAAGAAATGGAATATGTAAATAGGGCATTTACACAATACACACCTTATTTAAATGTGGTATTGATTTCTCCATCGATAAATGAGTGCTACTATTCCGACCATTAATTTTGAAAGTATGCTCAGCAAATTATAGCAATAATAAAAATGGTATTACCTATTCTTGGATAAACATTCAAAATGTTTAAATATACAAATTAAGATGAATGTAGTATAGTATATATATATGTTTACTGTAAGCATTTTAATTAGCCCCATGCTCACTAACATTTTCAGTCTATATTATATATATATATATATATATATAATAAATAAAGTTTGATATCTGTATTCATTTCACAATATATGTAATATACAAATCAATATATATATATATCAAAATACAGTACAATTTATATAAATTATATTCTTTTACAAGTACTTTCGACTATACACTTAGTAGTCTTTATCAACTATATAACATTGAATAATCAAAACGAGACAACCCTTAACAATACCCATAGTTCAATTCAGATTTCCCACAATTCTGTTATCTTAACATTTGATGATTGGTGATTCATTAACATTCGACGATTTCTTGAAATCAACATAGCCTCTTTTATTTTACGTTTATTATGACAACGTTCAATTTGAATAATTTTCATATTTTTATAATCAAATTTAAATCCATATTGACAAGATTTATTATGATCAAATATAACAGATAATGAAGGTTTATTTACATCTGTTCCATATTGATTCTCTTTTTGAATTCTATTATATAAAAGCATATGTTCTTTTATTCTCTTCTCAAATGTACACTTAGATTCACCAATGTATTGTACGCCGCATCCACATATCAATCTATATATAATAGAATTTTGATTAAACTTTGAATTTTGAATTTTAGAATTATTAAGCAATCTATTTATGTTATTTGTAGAGAAAAAAGCAATATGACACAAACCATTATAAATTTTCCTAATAAACTTGACCTGCTCATCTGATATAAATGGCATTGAAATCCATTTCATTTTGATATTTTTATTTTTAATTTTATTATAGTGTTGATTTCTTTTAAATCCTTTAATAATATTAGCAATTGCATTTTTATAATAACCAATTTTCAACAAGTCATTAACAAATAAATGTACATTTTTAATTTTATCACTAGAATATTTGCATAATTTTTCATTTCGAAATAAGAATGATTTCAATCCAGACAGCTTATGACACATAGGTACATGTGATTCATATGGAATAAAACCTCTAGTTTCAATTGGTTTAATTAACATAAGATAATCCAAACTGTAATCATTAAGAGTAACTTGAATATCCAAGAATTTTATAGAATTGTATTTCTCTTTAGTTATAACCCATTTTATATCCTTAATCTCATTTAATTCATTAAATAAATTGACTATTAATTCTTGTTTTCCACAAATAAAAACATCATCCACATATCTATGATATACTTTAATTTCTTGATATTTCATCATCTGTTATATTTGATCATAATAAATCTGGTCAATATGGATTTAAATTTGATTATAAAAATATGAAAATTATTCAAATTGAACGTTGTCATAATAAACGTAAAATAAAAGAGGCTATGTTGATTTCAAGAAATCGTCAAATGTTAATGAATCGCCAGTCATCAAATGTTAAGATAACAGAATTGTGGGAAATCTGAATTGAACTATGGGTATTGTTAAGGGTTGTCTCATTTTGATTATTCAACGTTATATAGTTGATAAAGACTACTAAGTGTATAGTCGAAAGTACTTCTAAAAGAATATAATTTATATAAATTGTACTGTATTTTGATATATATATTGATTTGTATATTACATATATATATATATATATATATATATATATATATATATATATATTGTAACCAGTTGGGTTACATCACACACACTAATATAGTGTATGTGAATATATATATATGTAAAATAAAGAAAAAGTAGAAATAAATACAGACAAAAATTATAGTTGATATTTTTTACATTCATTGAAACAAAATAATAATAATAATAATTCAATTCAATTCAATTCTTTATTTATTTAATGTACATATCAACAGCATTTAGCCAATTATAGATTGCACAATAATACAAATCTAAATAAGCATTAAAAAAAATAACAATAATAATAAAATAAATAATACCAATAAAATAGAAAATCAATAAAATGCACAAATAAATAAAAAGGCAATATATCAAATGAAATTAAGGAAAATATTTTTTTATGAGGACTTTAGTGAATTGTTTAAAATCCAAATTAAAAACATCATCATTACCAAAATCTTTGTTATAAGTTCTAGGTAAACGAAATAAAGGGGAAAATCTTAATACATCAGATTTACAATTTTTCAGTTCAAAAACATTATGAGTACGAGTATTATAATTTTTTTTTTTAGTACCTAAGTTAGAAAGCAAATTAGATACAGAAATATTCTGGGAGATGAATTTATGAAGAAGTTTGAGATCTCTTGTTTTTCGTCTCAGTAGTAAATCAATATAGTGTTCATTACTTAAACTATTTAATTTTGCAAATTTGTCAAAAACAGACTGAATTCTTATGATATCTGTCCTGTTATGAGGATTCCATATAATTGAACCATACTCCAAGATGGGAAGAACTAAGGATATAAAAAGTTTAATCTTTGTAAATTTATTAAATGCTTTTCCATATCTGTAAATAGCTCCTACAATTTTAAGAGATTTATTCACCATAAAATTAATGTGATTACGAAAAGATCCATTATTGGAAAATATTATTCCGAGATCTCTTTGATGATCATTTGTTATAATTTTAGAGTCCCCAATATAATAGGAAAACCTTAAGACTTCAGATTTTCTAGAGTAAGAGACAATGGAGCACTTATCCATATTTATATCTATATAATTATATTCACACCAATTCAAGAAATTATCTACATCACTTTGAAGTAAAAAACAGTCATTAATAGAATAAATATGCCTAAAAATTTTGCAATCATCTGCATAACATAGAAGATGTGAAAATTTAATGCATGTTTTTAGGTCATCAATGTATACATTAAATAATAAAGGTGCAAGAACACTGCCTTGAGGCACCCCAGTGAAGCAATAATAAGGTAATGACAATTTACCATTAAACCTCACACAAGACATTCTATCCCTAAGAAAAGAGTCAAACCAATTAATTAATAATTTAGAAAAACCTAACCTACAAAGCTTCTGAAGAAGAATTTTATGATTAACTCTATCAAAAGCCTTGGACATATCAAAATAAACAACATCTAACCTACATTGATTCTCAATTGAATTTGAAATGTGATCAAAAATAGTTAGCAAATTTGTTTCAATGGACCTATTAGGCAAAAATCCATGCTGCTCTGGTGCCAAAACCTTAGAGACATCCAAGATAATTTTATTATACAAACATCTTTCAAAAATTCGAGCAACAGTGTGTAGAATTGAAATAGGCCTATAGTCACTTACCAAATCTCTAGATCCTTTCTTAAAAATAGGAACAACTTTAGCAATTTTAAGGGATGTAGGAAAAGTACCATTTGCTAAAGAGCAATTAAAAATATGCAAAAGAGGAGAAGCAATGTATTCAGCACATCCTTTATAAATGAAAGCTGGAATATTGTCAAGGCCCACACTAGAATGTAATTTAAGCTGCCCAATAGCAAAAATAACATCAGATTCAATAAATGAATCCAATGTTATTCTTTCTTCAACTAGATCATTATTTTCAGTCAAATCAGTAAAAGAATTAGATTGTTTAAAAAGCTCTGAGAAATAACGAGAAAAATCATCAGCAACTAGATTAGAATTATTATTCTGTAATTTTTTTTTTGTAATACCTGAATCCTTAACTAGAGACCAAAATTGCAAGGGATTATCAGAAATATGACTTTCAGTATTTTGTATAAATTTTTGAAAATCTCTATGATATATAACCTTTGACAATCTTCTATAATTAATAAAATTGTTATAATAATTTAAGTTCTTAGTTTTCCAATATTTACGATGATGAAATGATTTCCTTTTAATAATTTCTTTAAGAGAAACTGAAAACCAGCGAGGAAAACGTTTAGTTAAAAAAATTTTCTTAGGAATGTATTTGTCAATTAGTTCACAAAATGATTGTTCAAAAAATCTCATACAAAAATCTACATCAGATGAAGAATACAAATTTTTCCAGTTAAAATTGGATAATTGTAAACAAAGACCCAAATAATTTCCTTTTCTGTAGTTTCTTTTCATAGTTTTAAAGGGACAGAGTCTATTAAATTTAATATTAATATAAAATTCTAAGGGAGGATGATGCAAGTCAATGGAAAAAGGAAGAGAAGAAGTAGTTAAACATTCAATTGTAGGAAAATTACTGAGAATATAATCCAATGTGTGATCATTAAAATTGGTGTATGGATTAAATTGTTTTAAATTCAACAAATTGCAAAACCGAATCATTCTCAATGCTTTAGGTGAAAAAGAGACAGAATCTATGATAGTAGTACCCGAATATAAATCCGGAATATTAAAATCTCCGGTAATAATAAAATTATCATAGCCAATCAGAAAATCTTCAAGTGATGTCAAAAAATAATCAAGCTCCAACAACGACAAAGTGGGTTTGAGGTAAACATTACCCAAAATAAATTTAAAATTGTGATTTAAAGTAATTTCACACCATGTAGATTCACAAAAAGAAGAAGAAAAATAAAGTTCTTTATAAAAAACATCTTTATGAAGAGCAATCAGAGTACCACCACCTCGAGAAATATTATCCATAGATCTGTCAGTTCGCAAAATACTAAATCTATCATCAAGAAAAGAACAATCAGGAAATTGTTGATTTAGCCAAGTTTCTGTAAGTAAAATAAGATCAAAATGTTCTGTTTCAAAAAATTGCTTTATTTGAACACATTTAGTTCTCATACCTCTGACATTCATATAAAAACAAGACAGCCCTACCATATTAAATTAAAAATAAATCCAAACAAATAAATAAATGATATCAAGTAAAGAAAAATGTAAGTAAGTATAGTGAATAAAGAAAATAAGAAATAAAAGAAAATAAAGAAAATAAGAAATCAAAGAAAACAGAAAATAACTAAATAAATACCACTAAAGTTTTAAAGAATTAGCCAAAGTTCCATAAAAAAAACAAATGGAAGCACCACGAGGCCATAAATTGGAAGAGATTAAATCATTATGTTTATGAGCAGGAGCAGATATATAAAAGCAAGAAGATTTCAAGTTATACATATTAATTTCATGACATATGATCCTAGTTCTTAAACGTTTTTCAAGAAAGACCTTAATATTATATGAATTAAGATTCACTGGCATATTAGAAACAAAATATTTATTACATTTTGTATTAATATTATTAATAATATTATTATGAATTTTAGAAATACCAAACCCCCCTTTCCACAGGTAGTCTACCTTTTTTACCAGAAGTTGAAAAAGAGCATCCCAAACCATTTCCCACATTAACCTCATTATCAATATAATTGTTATATTTAGAGAAATGCGAATAATTTGCTCTATGAGTAAAAAAACCTCTATCAGCATTCGCTAGACAATTTTTTTTCCTGAAATTAGATTTAGAAAAGTCACCAGAAAAATTACTATTATACTTTTTTGGAACAGAATGTGAATATCCATCCTTCAATATATACTTTTTATCAGGAAAATTATCATAATATCCCAGCGATGAATTATTAACAGAAAAGCCAGAAAACTTGTTAAATTTTTCATCATCATTAAGTCTAGAAAATTGTTTTTGATATTTATCAGACTGCCTATAAATTTTAGTTTTATAAACTTTTCCTTTATTGTATCTTGTACGATTATCAATTCCACATCCAATATATTCATCACATGAATGAAAATCCTGATCTAATATCTTATTATTACCTTTATAATCAACATTATAAATGCTATTGTTTTTATTTTTATCTTTTTTCCCAACACTGTTTTTATCTTTATCTCTAATAAAGAATGAGGACTTGGGCAACTTTTCTAAGGTATTATTACCCTTAAAAGATGAATTAACATCACCACCACAATCAACCTCAGCAATATCCCCCAAAACTTGTGTTTCCAATAAATCACATTGTATACCTACATCACCAGAAATAACACCATCACCAATATCTTTAGATTCCTTCACACCAAATTTTGCCATATTC
>JAQFVV010009235.1:0-15385 GCA_028023455.1 Epiperipatus broadwayi | reverse complement strand
ATTTTAAATCTAATTACATGTTGGAATATTTCCTCTACAAAACTTAAAGTTGAAATGCTGAAAAACAAAAACTGCACTTATGACACATCACGCAAATGTGGAAAATCATATATTGGTTAAACTTGCCAATCTATTGAATAATGATTAAAAAATCCTTAAATAATAATTAGAGATTAAAATCATATGTATTCAAAAAGTAGACTATGTATACATCAATGAACATATGTTCAACTGGAAAAAGAGAAACAATATTGAATAGAGTTATAATAAAATTGTTTATTCATTGAGGAATTCATAAGAAATTTGAGCATTGGAATAAAGAGAGTGAATTCATGATTTGAGGATTTAGAGGTCTTAGAATCTGCCAAACCATCTATTCATGAAACCATGCCTATATAATTAATACCACTATCTTTAAAATTTTGCAATAGAAAATAAACAAAAGTATGCAAATCATCATACTATTATGCCATAATTTAGATGAATATAAGTAAAATTTACTGGCAGTTGTCAGCAAGCTAAATGTTTTCATCATCAGTAAGAGATTGAAAGCTTTAATGGCAGGCTTTCACTACATATAATAGGCACCTTTGCCACAGTAAGTAATTTAAAGCTCAATTTATCACTTTTAGTACTTAAATGTCATATGATCCCGACTATCAGTTCTACAATTATTTATTATCACATTTCAGTTTTATTGAATATAAAAACGAATAAAGTGGTGATTGTTGGATACTCTGATACTGACATGTAAAGAATCAGGTCTATATGGCCATAAAAGTGCACACACTGCAAAGTGAAAGATAAAGAAAATTTTGCCATTGATATTAAGCAAGGTTAGTTATGATTTAAATGACTTAATGAGATAAAAAATAAACCACTGTGTCAATGATTAAATGTGAGTGATATCTTCCTAAACACAATATTGTTTGCATTCTTACAATAAGTTTACTAATTTTGGTCTATCTCATAAACAAAGAAATACTATATTACTAGATTGAATGCAAACTCTATGCTGAACAAAAAGTGGCAATTACTTGAGGAAATTCTTATTTATTCATACAATTTTCTAAAATATATTTTGGATTTTTTTAGTACAAAAACATACAATACAAAAGATGTTTATACTAACCTGCTATCCTATAATTCTTACTAATATTCAATAATTAAAATTGATGGGATAGTAGATGAATATAAATCCACTTTGACTTTGTACTTAAAAATGTTTCCTTGGTAGTGACACCATTGTTTGTGGTGAATATTTTATTTGATTTTATCTAGTTTTTTTAAATTCTGAATTAAGTGCAATTTGTTTATATGTATTCATGTAATAACAGCCAAAGTTTAATAAAGTAATAGGAATACAGTATTTTATCAAAAAGTCTGAATAAATAAAAGATGGATTTTATCTTTAAATAGACAAAGAGATTAAATTTTTTATCTGCTTAGAAGATTAAATAAACCCCATTCAACAGGCAAAGATAATCTATTTTCTGGGTTAATTATTATACTTTGGTTGTTGGCATGTGAAAATTACAATTAAGCAACTAACATTTATGATTTATTATATTTAAAGTACTCAATGTCAGTTTTTTTTAAAGATTATAAAAATAATTATTTATTAATCTACTTTTAAATCATATTATTATTTCCTGTTGGAGTTTATATGAACCTCTAGCCAAGATAAAAATCCCAGCTTGATACCATCGAATGTTAGTATTCTTTGTCTTTTCAAAAATCTTAGAGGAAAGTGTGAAATCCATCTTTTCCTATAAAGGTTATGACAACAGATTGTAGCTTCAATTGGTATATGAAGCTTTGGCTGTTATAATGAGAACTGCATTTGGAAATTAGCAAGCTATTGGAAATGTATTGGTTATATATATATATGAGGCTAACTTTTAGATATTGGGGAGAGCTTTTTGGTCAAGTATATCTGAGTGACTATGTATTTTTTGTGATATCAAACTGGAAAACATAGAAAAAAGGGTTGTTTTTTTAATCAGGGTGAAACCCAAAACAGAAAAAAATAATGTTTTGAAGTTCTGTTTTTCAGAATAACTTACAAATTGGTGGGGTTTTTTATAAGAGGCTTTTTAGCTTCTCACAAATATTGATTGCATTTTTCAGAAGATGCTTATGAACTGATTTTACTATGACTATTAATAAATTATCTTAACTCCCTCTAGTATTACATTTGTCCATGTCACTTTATAAAATATTTATTAAAACCTATAAATAATTATTTTCTAGAGCTGGTCCTGAATTTTAAAAAAAAACCTTAAGAAAAAAAAGTTATTGTTCTAGAATTGTATTAAAATAAATTAGAGGCAAATTTTGCAAAAAAAAAAAAAAATTACAAAGTAAAAAAAAATTTTTTTTATTTTTACTTTGATGACACTTTTCTAGAGAGAGAAAAAATATATAATGAATAAAAAGAGTATTTTACAAAAGTTTTCTATTTCGACCTCGGAAAATCCCCACATTTTCTCTGCTAACAGTCTTTACAATAATTAGACATAAAGTTTGTTTCTTGCTTTGACACCAATTTTCTTTCATAGATGGTGAAAAGTCCTGTTTTTTAAAATCTCATTAGGGATTATTTGCTAGCTAGATGAAGTGTTTTAAAAAGTTCACAACTGTTTTGTTTTAAAATCAGTTCATTAAAATCCTTGATTCTCCAAGACAAGTTATTTTCATTCCTCTTTGGGAAAACAGCAATTAAATATTTTTAAAAATTTTAGTTCTAGCATTGCACAAAAATAATTTAATTCTTTTTATTTGCTTCCAACCTGGGTTTATTTTTGAGATTGATAAAAACAACAAGTGTTGTTTTAAATTTAATTATTTTTAAATGAGAATAATTTTGAATTTTTTTACTTTTTATTATTTTTTATATTCAAATCAGCGCTGAATTTATATCTATAATTTGTCGATGTTCATATCAGCTTCACGATCAACTTATAGAGACCTTGCTGTCAACTGGTCAACCGCAGACAATATCTTCACCACCCCTGATATATATGAACATTACTGATTCAGAATCAAATCTGTTAAGATCAGCAGTATGTCAAATGATAACACTAGGAATAAAATGTATACAATCCATTAAAAAGAAATTATTCAAAACCTAGATATTTAAAAGATTTTAACTTCTTTTAGCTAATGTGGCATTTGATCTTCTATAGTTAAAATGGTTGAATATAGAATTCTTTATGACTCTAATGATTTTTTATATTTATTCTGGAGTTTATTTTAATCTTTACTTTCTGTAGTGCAAAAAAAATAGTTTGAATTATTTGACTTCAAGTGAGTGTCTTAAAAATTTCTGTTATTGTTGAAATTGAAAGAATCTGTTTCAAATTCCTTTACGCACTATAAGCATAAATTTAGTCACCCAGCGTCTGCAATAAAAGTGTTTTCACAGCAAAGATGCAGTTTATATATTGCTTATATTCATTCAATCTAGACATTGAATTCAAATAATTAAACTGGTTTGAAAGCAACTGCTGGTGCTAAGAAGCTTATTGGAGTTGATTATAAATGTTTTCATTATGCAATGAAAGGAAGTGCTATTATTTTTGAGAAAATTTGAGATACTTAAAATAAAAATGCTATATAAAAATATGTACTACCTTCAACTTGTTTTCTATTTTTAAGAAAATGTTTTTTTTTTTAAATAGTTTTAGACCAACTTCATGAAACGGGAATAAATGTGCATCAATGTTTGATATTTAAGTTTTGGTGATTAATGATATTTAAGTTTTAGTGATTAAAGCAAAAACAATATATATATATAAACTTACATTGCTAAATATTTTAGATAATTAATGTTTTGAGATGTAGTCATTCTAATTGCCTATATGTGATTGAAGTGCCCTCTAGCTACAGCATATGACAATACATTTTGCTTTTAAAATTTATTGTCATATTCTGTAGCTAGACAGTACTTCAAATATATATAGATAATTGCAATGAGTTATTATATATATATATATATATCTTCTTATTTATTTGTCTGAAGGTTAGTAATGATGGTATATTATAAGATGTAATATGTTGGACTATTTCCATCATTTATGAGTGAATATTGAATGTATAGAAAATTTTAAACTTTATTTAAACTTTTCAAATACAAACAACTTGTTAGTAATAACACACAAATAGAAAATACAGGTTAGTAATTACACAACGTTTCGAGTAGTATTATTCTCCACTCTTCTTCAGGTGTTGCTGGCCTATATGCACAGTGACAATATTCGCTTAGAAGTTGAACTCACCCCTTTAGATTCTTGTATATTGAATTTAAGGCAAACGCTCTACCAACTGAGCTATTCTGGCCTTTGACAGAATAGCTCAGTTGGTAGAGCGTTTGCCTTAAATTCAATATACAAGAATCTAAAGGGGTGAGTTCAACTTCTAGCGAATATTGTCACTGTGCATATAGGCCAGCAACACCTGAAGAAGAGTGGAGAATAATACTACTCAAGCGTTGTGTAATTACTAACCTGTATTTTTCTATTTGTGTATTATTACTAACAAGTTGTTTGTATTTGAAAAGTTTAAATAAAAAGTTTAAAATTTTCTATACATTCAATATTCACTCATAAATGATAGGAATAGTCCAACATATTACATCTTATATATCTTCTTGTCTGTTAAATTGTGGTATTCTTACTAATTTGAAAGATGATTTATAGAATGGCCTTGATATTTTGAGTCAGTATATAAAGACATTGGTATAGTTCATAATTAATATTTAAAAAATACTTAGCCAGTAAAAGAAACAAAAATTGTCTTAGCTTTGGCTTTTAGTCATGAACTTAAAAATACAAATTAGTTTAATTGTAATTATAATAAAAATAATAAATTTAACTGTAATAAACTAACTAAATAAATTAGTTTAATTATATTCTATAGCTTTTTATTTAAATATGATGACTTCAATATTGGAATGGAAAACCACTTCAAATATACTGCTGTTACATTTAACAAGGAATATTTTATAATAATCATGTAACTATTTCAATAGCATTAGTTATGCATAGATTTATTATTTTATTCAACTTATTACATGTATGTGTGATCTGAACCTTTAGATCAAAATTTGAAGACATTAGAAACATTTTCTTTAAGGATATTCAATGATTTTTAAAATATGATGGAAACACCATCAGTATAATTAACATATTTTAGATATGATGCTGTAGGGTCTACTTCAGTAAAATCGTATCTTCACTGGATTGGCAATGTGAACTAAATGACCAGTAGAGGGTATCTTAAAAATATTTCATGATAACTTGAACATGGTTTGCTGATAAACATAAACCTGCTTAGAAATCTTAAAGTCCTTCTAAAAAAAATATTGATCACTTTATAGGAAAGATATGATTGAAGATAGATTACAATAAAAAAAATCTACATTTAGATGTGGTGTTGAAGCTTTTCAAAAAAAAAAATAATACAATTTTTTCTCTGAAATAAAAATTAAAAGCTAGCAATATAAAATATCTAGTAAATAGATCAAATTACCATCATGCAATATATAGGTGGATGTATTTATGGTTCCAGAGAAGATGGATTTTTTCTCTGAAATAAAAATTAAAAGCTAGCAATATAAAATATCTAGTAAATAGATCAAATTACCATCATGCAATATAAGGTGGATGTATTTATGGTTCCAGAGAAGATGGATTGAACTTGGAGAGACCTTTATCCTGCAAATGGATCGATAGTGGTTGAAAATGATGACTGAATGGGTTCTACGTTTATCGCCAAACTTGGCTTTTTTTTTTTTTTTTTTTCATGTTTCAAAGCGTTAATATTTTATTAATGTATTTTTCCTTATGCTGTTAAAATAGCCATTCTTCCTTTGAAAAACAGCCTAATAGTATTGATGATAGTAAAATCTTCAAATTTATAAATATACTATCAATAAACAACTTTATTATTTATTTATAAATGTATAATCATTTTTAATGCGAGATAACCGGCATCTAACTTATATAAATGATACTGGAATAATTTTTGAATTGTGAGTGATAACGTTAAAAGATCATGGCAGTTGAAAATATTTTCTCTGAATCTAAAAACTTTAGTATTAATCTCCTTATGGTTCAGAAATTGATAATTACTAATAATTTCTAAATAAATCTTAATTTTAATGTAAGCAGAGAAATTATTTTACAGACGCTCGTGCGTATGTGTGTGTATACGGTACTTACAACTTTCATTGAGTTTATAATAAAGCTCTAAACTGGGTTATTGAAATTATTAAGAGACTAATCAGCAATACTAAACTGACCACTTCCTTATCAGTGTCTAAATGTATCGAATATGCTACTGCTCTTTTAATTTTAATCTTCCTTCGAGCGGAGAGCATGCACACACACACTCACATGAATACTCAGATTCAGTGCTCAAAGGGATTTTGTTAGTTGTATAACTTGTTTGTACTCTAAAAAGAAAAACTACTTAATCTTATCTTGATATAATGATGATTTAAAAAAAAAAATTTTTTTTTTATCTTTAAAAAAAAAATATTATAAATTACTTAAAGGTTGAGATTAATTAAACAAAGCAAACAATTAAACAAATAATTATCTCAATTGCGGACAAAAGTCATACCAAGAGCTTTTTTCTTTTATAACAAAGCTTTAAAACTCTGTTCTCGTCAAAGATTACGATAAGTCTAAATTTTGTACGAGATAATACAATAAGTTGTATTAAAGGGAAACAATCATTGGTAAATTAAAAGTAAAGATAAACTGTGGTCTTAGCACCCGTATGTGATGGTATCTCACTTGTTCATATTTGGTGAAAAATTTATTTATTTTTAACAGTCATTTTTCTGACGAACTCTTATTGTCCTCAGACTTAATTAATTTACCTCCAGCTAAAACTAAACAAGTAACCATTTACTAGCCATTGTAAGATGCCAGGTTGTTTGTGTGCGAGTTATCTGACTATCTGAAAATACCTCTAGTCTGCAAGGAAATCTTCAGAATGTAATATTTTTTATTCGCGCTATCAGATTTTGAAACTTCGGGTCATAAGTATGGCAGGCTAATAAGCTAACCATTATACCACAAGTTTTATTCACCTACATTGATAAAAGGTTATTGCTTTATCACAGTATCTTAGTACCAGGACGTCTCAACTTCCCTTCCAGCATATAGTTTTTCTTTTAATAAATTAAAATAATAAAACAAAAGTTTTAAAAAGTGCAAAAATTGTACAATTAATAGTGAAAACTGAAACACACAGGCTTATTATATACCTGTGTCTATATATGTAATATATAGGATATATGAGCATAGACTTTCACACGACCCACCACTCTCCACATTATTTCATAATACTGATACACTTGAACATATATGTTGAAAAGATAAATAATCACCAAAATACGTATCTCATGCTAAACCAGTAATCATCAGTTGGTCCAGATTACCATCTCTACACATATATGCTATAAGTGCTCAGATATATACTAAAATAGCCAATCCTCATACTTCAATGGACAGGCTTCAATCTACTCCACACTCCAACTCTTCAACCGTCCATTCAATTAAAAATCTGATGATGGAATGCAAAAAGGCCACGTATATTGATGATTATTTATCTTTTCAACATATGTGTTCAAGTGTATCAGTGTTATGCGATAGTGTGGAGAGGGGGTGAGTCTTGTGAAAGTCTGTGCTTATATAAATTAATAGTGATGTAAAACAATAAATAATACGGATAATATAATATTTGAAGTAACCTTCCTTTTGTCTTTTGCTACAGAAATATATATATATTTCATTCAAAATATCTAAAAAAAATTTTTTAAGAGAACTAATTAAAATATAATATTTGAATACCAGTATAATGATTACATTAAGCTTGATATAATTAGAGGGAATTTGAACAGATTTTCAAGCTCCTTTTAATCATCCATTCCATCTTATACAACCGACACATATGATCACATCCATGTGAAAAAGATCAATACGTGCTGAATCAGCACTCAGCAATTGGTCTGGATCATCATTTCCCACACACATATATATGATCAATGCTCAATTTATATTAAGATAGCAAATCTTCATACTTTAACGGACAGGATTCAATCTATTCTACTCTCCAACTCTTCAGCTATCTATATTACTGAAAATCTGATGATAGAATGTTCAAAGCCCTTGTTGATGCCGATATAGTCAGAATGGATATGTCAATAATATCGGCATCAACAAGGACTTTGAACATTCCATCATCAGATTTTCAATGATATAGATGGCTGCAAAGTTGGGAGAATAGTAGATTGAACCCTGCCCATTAAAGTGTGAAGATTTGCTATCTTAATATAAACTGAGAGACAATGATCCGGACCAACTAATCAATGCTGGTTCAGCATAAAATATGTATATTGGAGATTATTTATGTTTTTCACATGTATGTGGTCATGTGTGTTGGTTCTATGAGATAAAATGGGGACTAAAGGGAGCTTAAAAATCTGTATTCAAATCCCCTCTAATTAATTAAAATATAGTAAATTCACATAATTGTCTAATATGTTACATTTAGGTTAAAATGTGTCATGGAGAAGTTTCCATTTGCATGTGGGCTTATGCATAAGTACTGTGTAGTACTTTCATTCATTTAATGTCTAAACGCATTATGTTTTGTTTGCCTTTCCATATAGGCAAAGTAAAAGTAATAATAAAAGGAACTTTAAATAGTATACTGCAAAGCGAAGTTTACAGAGACACAAAATGAAAAAGTTAATATTTATTCAATTAGAACAAAATGCAAAATGATAAGGTTAGAGATGTTTTCCCTACCCTCTGGCCATGAGTAGTTAAATATCCTTTATTAATCAATAATTAAAGGTGTTGCACAGACTCTATAGCTCAATCAAAATTTATGAATTATGGCCCATTCTGGCATTTTTGCTGCTCACTTCCCTATGAACTCCCTATCAATAAACCATTTGATTATTTTATTCTAATAGTAAAAATTTATTTGTGCTTATTTATATCTAAAAGAAAATTGCTTTTTACCTGAATTTGAATCCCAAATCATAAAAAAGGGCAGGCAATTCACTTCCTATTATGCCATGAATTATGCAAGCATATTAAAAGCTATTCATAAATGAATACAGTTTATCTTTTTAAGTGAAAAATGAGAAAAAGAAACTATGAACCACAAATAAATCTCACTATTATGTTTTAGTCTATGTAGTGTTTTGTAAGGTATCTTTTAATGCCTTTTTCAGAAAATTTCTTTTTTAATGTTTTCAATTGCTTGTCTAGCTATCTTTTTTTATTGTCATTAGCTATTTTTCCCAATGAAAGCAATCATAGTCTGTCCTTGACATAATTGTTGTCTCATCAAAATGCTCATTCTTTCATTTAAAAATAACATTCTTATTAGTCATCACATAAAATTTACTATAGAAAATGGAAGTATTTTTCACATGCATAACCTTACATAGTCTAATAAAAATATGCATTTTTAACTGAAGATTTAAAATCATCATATTTGGCAAAGTCAAGAACTATATTGATTGCTCACATGACCTGCTATCAATTCAGGGAGCATTCTTAAATCAAATGTTCTTAGTGCTTTCATTTTAAACCTTGAAATTATATGAACAACTTAATTTCCTAAAAGTATACAGTACAAATGTCATTTTACAGTACTTATGTTTTTATTTTATGCCAAAACTGAATCAGTAAAAACTCAGTGAATGACCACATAGTTAATTTCAGATGAATTAATGAAAAAGACAATAATGACCTTCTTATATATTTTGATTTATTGTTGTAGTCACTGACTTGGAAATAATGGCCCTGAAAAAAACTTCCTTTATATTAAATTAGACAATAGGAAAATTGTTTTATTATTTGACAGTTTGTGAAGATAAATAGACAAGAACCCTTAAGTAGCTCATTATAAACCAAAAGGTCTCTCCAATGACCTTCATAAAGGAACAATGAAAAGGGTAAATGACTATGAACTAATTACCTGAAAGATGATTCCAAGCCTGTTGAATGTATTTTTTAAGTTTATTTAGCCCAGATTTAAATATCATGGGTATAGTTTGTTATTATGTTACTGTTTCACCATTAGTTCTTACAAGTAAGCAATGTGTGTTTAAAAAAATCTATAAATAAAAGTGAATAAAATATACAAGGAAGAATTCTCAAATTTTAATCAATTAATAATAATCCAATGTTTTTATTGCTCTGGACTTTATACTAAATTTGAATACTAGAAGTGACAGAACTGAACTGCATCCCTGGACCTTGAGTTCTGTCTGACATTCTACAACAACACCAAACTACAGAAGGATATTTATTTGTCATTAAGATTCTGTGTGCAGTTTAGGATGTGGATATAGAATGGCTGACTCTGGAATTCAAGGTTTATGAATTATGAAACAGCTGTCACATCTGGAAACCAAATTTTTATCAACTTCTCAGCAATTAACTATTTGATGATGATCATCATCATCATCATATCCACGATCACCATCATCATCACATCATCATCATCATTATCATTATTATCATTATTATTATTATTATGTTTTAAAAGTAACTTTATTCAAAAACAAGTGGTTACATTGGTTATCATTATTATCATTATTATTATTATTATGTTTTAAAAGTAACTTTATTCAAAAACAAGTGGTTACATTGGTTGTTGATTATACATAGTGTTATACATAGGTTTACACAATTATTACATTACAGTCTGTATGTTTGATTAGAGTCTCTTTGCACTTAAAAATGGACATTTTAGAACTTAGATAGTGGCTTTCACAATGTTTTAGATTTTTCTACACTTTATAAAATATTTATTGTACAAGTTTATGTACAATATAAATCAATGATCATGGTCCCAGTAATTTTTTCATGTTCTTGTTGTTGTTGTTGTTGTTGTTGTTGTTGTTATTATTATTATTATTATTATTATTATTATTATTATTATTATTATTATTATTATTGTTGTTGTTGTTGTTGTTATTATTGTTATTATTATTATTATTATTACATTTCAATAAAGGCTTTATTGATCTCAATGGTTTACATAAGTTTACATCGAGAAAATTTGAAATTTAACATACAATGAATAATATTAGGGTAAACACATATAAATGAATTTAGTGGTTACACTTTGTGGTTAATGGACTATAACAATATAAAAAATAAAAAAAGCAAAAATAATCAGAGTTCTAAAGTTGGAGGAGCTTATTTAGTTTTGTCCGCATGACACTTTGAATGTTAGTTGTATGATAGTTTTCTTTGCAGCATTCACAGCATTGATGGTTGTTTTAACAATGACCATGTTGCTGCATACAAGTGGCGGTTGGTTATTATTTTATCTCTATTTTGAATGTGTAGCAGTTTGTTGCTAAATGTAGCTGGGTGTTGTCTGGTGTTATTGCCAATTAAGAAAGTACATCGGGTGCACCAGTATGCATTTAGAACAAATGTGGCTGCCCTAATGCTAGGTATTGATCTTCCCTGAAAAGCAGCTATTATGTGATTAATGATTGTACCCGTTTTTCTGTAGGTGTTACACATCATCTGTCGTGTTTGGTTAAGTGCTACACATTGATAAATAAAGTGGTCCTCTGCTCGATGGCAGAGTCCACAGAAGGGGTCAATAGATATATACATTCTTTTATGATAAAGAAAGTGGGTTGTTGGTAAGGCAATGAGATTGATTTTCATGATAAAATCAAAGTATTTGGGCTCTAGAACCCATTTTTTATATTCCTTGAGTAGTCTCTTGTTGTTAATTCCTAGCATAGGTTGTATAACATTAGTATCTGCTTCTCTTTTTATTAAACCATAAATATCCCAGTATGAATACTTATGCAAATACTGTTCTGGAATCTTGTCTGTGGTTTTGCATTGGTATATAATGTTGGTGAAAAAGGAACCTTTTGGAGGTGGTCTATCTGTTGGAGTAACTTCTAGCAAGTGGTTAATTTTTGGGTATTTGGCAAGTATTGTGATTATTGAGTTCCTTAACTTTTGTAGATGAAAAATATTGATGTTGTGCAAGCCAAGTCCATTTTTTATTAGCAGTTGGCTAAGTTTTTTTGTGGAAATTGCTACTGTTTTTCTGGCCCAAAGTAGTTTATTATATATGGTTTTAATTTTTGAAATGATCCCCTTTGAGAATGAAATAACCGGTACATAATAAGTTATTTTGTTTGTGATAAGCTGGTTAATTAACTGTACTTTGGAATATAGTGAAAGATATGCCTTGGACAAGGAGTTTATAATTTTTGTGGCTTCTTCTTTAAGTTTATTTTGGATATGGCATCTCATTCCTGTAATTCCCATATGAAATGGGAACCCAAGGAAAGAGTTTGGTTCTGATTTGTAAATTTATGTACATGGTTTACCAGTGTATAGTGACCAGGCTGTGGTTTTTGCCGGATTAAATGTTAATTCATATTTTTGTGAATATTCTTGTAATATATTTTGGAGTTGCGGTATTTGTTTTTTTGATGTTAAGAATATGGTAACATCATCCATATAGGCAATGCATGTAGTGCGCTGTGTTGTGTCTGGTATCTCCATCCCAGTAAATGCATTTTGTATGCTTTTAATAAGGGGATTGATGTAAAATATAAACAATAGTGAACTAAGAGGGGATCCTTGGGATATAGATTTGGTGGGTGTGAAAGATGGTGAGTTTCTTCCATTTAAAGTTATATGGATCTCTCTGTTCAGAAGCAGGTTAGCAATTATATATAGATGTGTTCTAGGAATTTCTGTGTCTTTTAGCATTTTTAGAAGTATGTATATATTGACTGAGTCAAATGCAGCTTCTATGTCAAGCTGCATGACAATGGGTCCGTATTTTTTCCGCTGTTTTACTGTGGCTAGAATTGCTTTGAAAAATAAGGCTGCTTCTGTTGTTGAAGAGTTTTTTTTTGCATATTGTGCTTTGGAGATAAATGGCATTATATATGGTTCAATTTCATCTTTAATAATTTTCTCCATAATTTTGATCGGCAAAGGTCCCATAGATATTGGTCTGAGGTCTGTAATAGGTGGGATAATTGCTTCCTTTTTATTATAGGGTACTATGGCTATTGGATAGACACCCTCCATGGGTTGAATTTGTTGTGCTAGATGGTTTTCTAACTGACACAAATATTCTGTTGTGAATTTACTTAGATGCTTTAATACAAACAATGGGACTCCAGGACTACCTGGATGGCAAGCGTTTCGAATAGTATTTAGTTTTGTTGTGAATAGATCTTTTGTGAATGGGATTTTTGTCTCTGGTGGGCCAAACAGATTATGTGGTATTTTATATGGTTGTTTTTCTTGTAATTTCTCTTTAAAATATTCAAAAATTGGCATAATCATATTGTGTCCTGCATATGTTCCACTATTTGTATATAGTGCCATTGGCACTTTTACATCTGGTTGGTTCCCCAGTGCCCATCTTATATAATCTTTTGTCCAAGTGTGTGGCCTAGTTAGGCATATCTTGCTTTTCTTTATCTTCAGGTAGCTTTTGAGTTCATCACATGCTTTATTGTATGCATGTGTAAGCTTGAATATATACTGCTGGGTGCAGTGTGATGGGTTAATCATGATTATTCTCTGGTGTAACTGATCTGCCAGAGACAAAAGTCTTAAATGGTGGAGTTTGTTTTTTTGTTATATGGTTGATATTAAAGGACAACATTCCCATAAATGCTAGATATTTCTGGACTGGGTTCAAAGTCATATCTTTGATTTTGTTTAGCATTATGTAGGTCTCAGAGAACAGAAATTCAGGGGTTGTTTCTGGGAATAAAACTCTAATTGTTCTTGTAAGTGGAAAGAGTGATATTTGAATTTGGGTACAGTCAACTGTGACTATTTGAGCTGAGTGATCAGAAAAAGTTGAGGGAGTTAGTTTTATTTCAATAAGGTGGTGAAGCATTGGAGAATAAAAGCACAGATCAATAAGTGAAGAGAAGCGATTATTGTGTAAAGAGATGGCATCATCTGGCAAAAAACCTTGACCACTCATTAGTGGTATGTTTATTCTGTGAAGCCAATGTTGGGTAAATTCCTGATATTTTAAATTAAAATCTCCAATTAAGACAGTTGGGTTTGAAGTTGTAGCTAACCTTGAATTAATGTTTGCAATTATGGTATCTATTTTTTTATTCTGTAAAGGCATATATACAAAAACCAGATTTATTGTTATGCTTTTTTGGTTGAAGGTTGCAATTAATAAGTTCATGACAATGTGAATTATTTTGAACATTGTGAATGGGCAATTTCTAGCAATTATGAGTCCAGTGCCAGCTGAGGGAGAGAAAGAGTCTCTGGAGCATGCACAGAAACCTTCCATATTTAAATGTTTGGTTGGGTCAGTTTGTGATCCAGCATAAATTTTTGTCTCAAGTATACCAAGCAAGTGTGGTTGTATTACCTTGATCCAATGTTTTAACTTATTAATTTTTGAGGTTGAGTTCAAACCCCTGACATTGATTGCCGCAATTTTTATTTTCATTATATGTTTTTTGGTTGAGATTTAAATATTAGGGTTGATCTGGTGTTTCTTCCCATTTATTCTCATATTCCATTTCCAGATCTTCATCTGTTTCCACTGTAGTTGTATTGTTGTGATCAGAAAGACTAAGGTTGGATTCTGTTTTGATTTTTTTGAGCCCTCTATTTTTCTTTGGTGGGCGGCCTGGTCTTCTTCTTTGTTCTGTGTCAGCTTTGGTGATTTTAGGCATATTTGGGGTGATAGCTTCCATAATTTCCATTGTTGTATTATTTTTAATATTGGGTGTTTGGTGTGTTATATATATTTTTTCTTGATCACTATTACTGTGTGAGTTTATTTGTTTTTTTATTATCTCTTTTTCATCAGTATCTTTGGTATTATTATTATTATTATTATTATTATTATTATTATTATTATTATTATTATTATTATTATTATTATTATTATTATTATTATTATTATTATTATTATTATTATTATTATTATTATTATTATTATTATTATTATTATTATTATTATTATTATTATTATTATTATTATTATTATTATTATTATTATTATTATTATTCTGCTGTCTCTTGTAGAAGTAGGACGTGTTTTTTCCCCTCTCTTAAAAGTATTGGAATTTTTTTTTTAAAGGAGCCTCTCGTTATTTATTTTATCAGCTTTTTTGGATATCAAACCGGTTTCTTCTATGTTATTATATGGACAAAGGGCTTAAGTCAACATTAGCTTTATGGTAGACATCATTTAATTTGGAACTATGTTTATAAGATTTATACATTTTATAAATCTTTGATCAAGGATTAACATGTGCATATTTTCTGTGAAATTAATTGGATCAAAATATGTTTTT
>JAQFVV010009234.1:0-15388 GCA_028023455.1 Epiperipatus broadwayi | reverse complement strand
AGGTGTTAGATGTATTGGTTTCCTTTGAAATTGATTAATGATCCATCGGTTGGTTTATACAAAAATATGATAAAAAACCCTTTGTTGTTTTTAGATGGTGAAGGGGGGGGGTTGGTTGTTTGCTTCTAACTTATCTTCTTTAATGGTTGATGTTTAGATTTGCTGAAAGGCTTCAACAATTTGGTACTTTTGAATAAACAAACACTTTGTGGTTTATAGGGTAGAAAGAAGAGGTGTTGTTTTCATTTTGATAATAGTTGATGTTTAGATTTGCTGAAAGACTTCAACAATTAGCGTACTTTTGAATAAACCAACACTTTGTGGTTTATAGGGTAGAAGGAAGAGGTGTTGTTTTCATTTTGAATTGTCATCTCTTTTTTTGTTAATTTATTACAAGGCTTTTTTTGTTTCAAATCTCTACACTATAAAAAGCTCTATATGATAGCAAATAGGTTTTCCTTAATTTTTGGGCCTTTAATTTTAAAAAATATAAACATTTCATTTATAAAGAGCACCTTTTTTAAGGTGGGGAGATGGGTGGGGTGGCAGGGAAGGTTTGTTTTGATTTTTAATTATCAACATTCTTTTGGATTTTTTTTTTTTGAACATTTTATTATGTTACTGCACAGTTCTTTATTATTATTATTATTATTATTATTATTATTATTATTATTATTATTATTATTATTATTATTATTATTATTATTATTATTATTATTATTATTATTATTATTATTATTATTATTATTATTATTATTATTATTATTATTATTATTATTATTATTATTATTATTATTATTATTATTAATGTTATTATTATCAGCATCATCATTATCATCATTATCATCACCACCACCACCACCATCATCATCATCATCACCATCATCATCATTATTATTATTATTATTATTATTATTACTTTTATTATTATTAATTATTATTATTGTTATTGTTATTATTATTATTATTATTATTATTATTATTATTATTATTATTATTATTATTATTTGGTGGGACCTTTAGAATTAACTCTTAAACACTTCTTTTTTGGTATAATGAAATATTACCTACTTTAACTTTTAATAAAATTTATCAAGTATTAACTACATACTTTATAATCATGTGAACAACAAAAACAACAAGTTTTCCCATAAAATAATTTATTGAATAAAAAAAACTGGATAAGTTGTGAAGCAAACGAAGTAAAAAAGAGACCACCATTTAAGGGGGCATAAAAATCAGGAGCCAAAAGTACCACAAAATAAAATGATAGAAAAGCCTCAAAGCTGTAAGTAATGAAAATTTGGAGCCTCTGAACCAATTACTTTCCTTATGCAGACCTACATAGGTATATTTGCATGAGTTTCTCTTTCTGGGATCACAATATTGTGCATGCACTTGTGTGGCCGGCTGGCAATTCACTCAGCTTCGATAAATTTGGACAACTTGCAGATGACATTTGACATTTCTCACACAGATTTACATGTAAATGGGCATTTGCATGTGAAGAAAATACACAGCTGAAAAGAAGAACCTCTTTAAGTTGTGTGACATTCAAAAGCATAGGGTAGTATGTGCAATAACATAACAATTATTAGTATGGAATAGTAATTCCACTATGCTTTCTAAATAATTTCTGACAATAAATTTTTGCAGTTTCATCTTTTTCAAATATGGCCACCATGAAATCAGACCATAGTGACTGTTCAAGAGTGCTCACTTAACAGATACTGTTGCAATGCAATGGGCATAGTATTTCATTACATAATCCTAGAATACATTGTCATCAGGCGACCTATTATGGCTCAAAAACAACTCTTGTACTGTCAGCCATAAGTTAAAGCTGTTAAAATGGTATATTGATGTGCATGTTGTGAAAATCAGTGCCATTGGATGGGAGGGTTCAGTTTTCATACTATTACACATCAAGTCATGTAATATATTTTATAGATTTTAATCGATCTATTGAACCATACAACTCACATATATAAAATGTACAAATATTTTCATTAATATTACTATTATAAATTTTCTTCACAAAATCAAGTGATGAACTAGTAGTATATTTTACATGTCTAAGAACATATTTTAATAAGGTTTCTATAAATGTACAAGTTTTATATTAAAGTTATCCACCCATGGCAATCACTAATCTTAAAGGTTTATCTTCATTATGTAATTTAATATTCAAAAATATCCTAGTACAAATTGCAGCAGATGGATAAAGAGAATAATATAAGTGAGCATCAATATATTTCTTCCTTTTTAGCTTTTTTTAAAATATCATCAATAAACATTACATGCAAATTTTCAATGTTTATTTTTTTAACCTTTTGTAATTTAAGTTTTTCCATTTGAAAAGAAACATTATTATAGTAACCAAATTTAACATAATACACATTCTCAAACCTATATCTTCTATTAAACAAACATGATCATTATCATTAATAAACTTTTTAAATCTAAACATATGCAAATTGCAATTGTAATTTACTACGTTCTTAATTTTTTTAACATTAACTTTTTGGAGTAACTCATTTGATATTTGAGAAGAACATTTAATTACATTAAAAGAATGTTCAACAACAACTTTTAAGTCCAAATTACTATCAGCCCACATACCACCAATGCATTAAGAACCATTATTTTAAATATACTTTTGTTGAAAATCAATATCCACACGAGATATACTGACATAGTTACTATTTCTATTTAAATTTTTATTATATATAAAAGTAATTTTTTGATCAATTTTTTATAACTTTTTTATTGTAATTATTAAAATAGTATTGACAACAACTTTTATAATCAAACCATTTGTCAACATCATGAAGATTAATAAAATAATTTAAACATTTGAAATATTTACATTGACTCAATAAAAAAGTATTTTCATAGATAAATTAGATTCCTTAAAATAATCATTTTAATCTCTTGTATTTTAGTACTTGGCAAATTGCATTCTTTATTTATTTTGTTGTTGCAACAGTTTGGGAAAATATAACACAATTTACAATTATATAAAAATTTTAATCTGTATTTTAGATGTATTATTCTCATAGAAACATACTTTTCTATTCTTGTAAAATCCAAGTTTGAATGACCATATTAAAGATTTATATTCCAAAGTGAACATAAGTCAAAAATATCAGTATTATATGTAAATTATTAATCAATGTCTTTATTCCAATTATTGTAATATATATATTTTTTCAAAAAACAATACAATAATTAATACAGTAAACAATATTTAAAAAAATATCTACTATAATTTAATAGAAGTACTTTCAACTATCTACATAGTTGTTATCAATTATATTCAAATTCTATTAAGTTTAATGAAAATCCTTATAAAATGGATAATGGTTTGTCTATGGGTTTACCTGTAATTTCACAAATATGTTGTTTAGTCATATCAAGATATGATTATGTAATACTTAATATATATATATATATATATATATATATATATATATATATATATATATATATATATATATATATATATATATATATTGAACAGCCCACCTTCCCTTTTTTTCACACCTCTTCACTAACTAATAATACAATGACGACAATGCCAATAACTAAAATAACAAATACTACTTTTCTTTGCTTTGCCTTACTGAATTACCCAGTCTTCAAAAAGTGTTTAGTCCTCAGGTAAAGTGTAAACTATTATCAGTAGTAAACTACCAACAACACCCACCCTTGACTACCAAACAAACACTGACCAAATAAACACTTAATTTTTTTAAAGAAGAAAAACCCTTTAGGTGCCAGTTAAATACAATGTAATTAACATGTTCATCTGATCAGCCTAATTTGGTACCTGAGATCCCCACTAGCTCAATCGGTTTCTAATCACTCTCTAAGAGAAAAACTACTCGTATGTCAAAAACACCGCCCAAAGCTACTACTACTATTTTTAAATATTATGACAGTCAAACGAACCATCCTAGCTAAATGAAAAAACGTCCACTCCAATTCTTCAATTTTAAAAATGAATAATAAATAATATTGTACTGAATGCAGCAAACATTTACATCTTTAAAGTAACAAATCCTTATTTTAAATATTATTATAATTTCTTTATTTTTTAAAATTTTAAAATCAAATATTTATTATCAATAGTTAGAATTTTTTCTTTCCCACTTTATTAACATATATTATTATACTTACCTGCACATATTTTAAAATAAACATAAATATTTTAAGAAAAATAGTTTAAGTATTTTCTTTCATTTAAAATAAATCATTTGTTTTATCTTATAATTAAAACACGCACACTTTCTTTTTAAATTAAAAAAAGCATTTTAATACATCAACTTAATAAATAAATATACACATTACATTAGTTTTAAACTCACACATACATGCATGCAATGTCTCTAAATATTATTCAGTATAGAAGCTGATATCATTTATTATTATTATTCCAAAATATTATCTCATGAAGTTTAAAGTTTATTTTTTTAAAGATTAATTCATAAAGTTTAAAGTTTATTTAATACTGATTATCTTTTATTTTTAAAAGGAACATCAGGAATGAGAAGATATTAAAGTCAATATTTACCTAGGATTTTATAAGTTCAATATGATGTACACAGCACAATGGAATTACCTTAAAATCATTTATGACCAGTGAATGACTCTTTTGGGGATACTGTGATTCTGTATGACATTAGTGTCTTGTTTAGTGTACACACACTACACAATATATTTAGTCTATTTGAACACGGTTTCCTTTCTAACTCATTGCAGATCTTATTGCATAGAAAGGCTTCAGTTGACTGCACCCCATGATGATTTAACAGTGCAACATGTTTGGAAATATAACAGTTTAAATAACTTATATTTGTTGCTTCAAGAATTATTTTTTACAAAATTTTAAAAAGAAGTCCAAAATAGCAACATGTTGAGATATTTATACTGTTTCAAACAATGGAAAAATTTTATTAACAGCAGCATCTTTTGTTGCATGAAATTATCAGCTTTTGTGTCTATTTTTCTTTAAAAACTTCCACACACACATTTAATTGTTTTATTATAGGATAAAACATATTTTCTCTATTATTTTATTATAAATTCATCAAAATAATATTAAATCATTTTTATTATAAGTCTTTTTTCTTCTTTTTTAAATAAAATAATCTTATAAATTTTAAAAGTGTTTATGGTTTATTTTTATTTAATAATAAATTCCACCTTTACTCTTTAGTTTTACATTTTATTCTTTCAAATTTTTATATTTTTAAAAACTGAGATTTATAAAATTAATTAAATATCAATGTACTTTGGTACATTATTTCCGTCCTTCCTCTGAAAGTAAAATATCATTCTGAGCATTTTATTTTTCAAAATTTAAATGTATAAACATTATATAGTTTTATTTAATTAAAGTTTGTTTAACTGTACACATGTATTTATAATTATTTACTATAACTCTCATCCCAGTATGGTTTTATTCTATAATCAATCAGGTGGCTCTTTCTACTAAATGAATTGTTTTGCCCATCCCATTTTCTGTATCGATCTAACGTTCCCGAATGTAATCCACTTGCATTAAAAATTCTGCCATTTCTTCTATTGGACAACCATCTTTGCTCAACATTAAAAGCTGCTTATTTGGTGGCATAATATTTTGTAATATCCTAATCATTTGTCCCTCCAAAATAGGAAATGCCATTAATGCCCTAAGTTTTGATATTTGCCAATAAAAGAATTGTGCATGGGTTTCTCCCCAAGCATTGAATATCTTTCTTGGGATATTTTGTACATAATCCCAATCTTGACTGGCCTCATTCCAGAATGCTCTCAGAATCACACGTCTATACTCTGCAAACTTTTGCAGCTAATCACCTATAGTATTCCACTAATTACATGCAGTCCCTTGGAGGTAACTACTCACCACTGCAACTTTATCCTCCTCTGGCAATTTATGAAAATAAAACAAGCTGCTTAAGCTTTCCAAATGCTTTAATGGGTTTTCTCCCACTTCTGCTTTAAACACTGAAACTGTAAACTGATTTTCATAAATTTACTTATCCGTATGTCTTTCCTATCACCAAAAGTAAAATCATCACACTTCTGTTCAATCTGTATTACTTTCTGTTCTATCTTTTTTCCACACTACTATATATCTCCTTTAATTCAGCCTTCACATCCTCCTTACTCTCTGTTTTCCTTTCAGAATTTTTTTAATTTCCTCTCATTACTTTCCTTCATACTCTCTATTTTTAATTTCACTATTTCCTGCTGCACTGTTCTCTGGCTATCCACTAATTCCTGACATTTCTTTTCTACTTGCATTCCTCTCACTTCTAACTGATTTAATTCCCCCTTATTTAACTCCTCCTTCATTTCTTCCATGTCTCCTTTTAATTCTAAAATCTCAGACCTTTCTTCATCCACATCTGTCCTCATTACTTCTACTGCTTCTGGGTCTACATCCAATCTTCCCATTAATTCTTGTCTCATTTTTTTTCATCTCTGTCATAAGCTCACTAATTTTTTGCTTTGTTATTTGCTGATTTTGATTGATCTCTTTCGCGCATCTCTTTTATAATATTTACTAATATTTGAAAGGCACTCTCTTCAACTATATGTGAGTTCTTAAAGGATATTGGACTTATTTCCAACATTGCTCTTCCTTCTATACCACTTTCTTCCATTTTATCACTAATCATAATTAACTTTATTTAAATAAAAAAATTCTATTTCAACACATATGTACAAACAACCCCCATCCGTTAAGTTCTAATTTTACACATCATGTTCATCTATCTTTATTCATTCAGAGTGCCCCTTATTTACTTTTTTTTCTATCTTAAGGATTATGCTTCAACATTATAATGTCACACAAAATTCACCTTTAATAATTACACCAAATGTAAGCAGTTCAAATAAAAAACAAATACACTATCACGCATTTTTTAAACTTCTCTTTCAACAAATATCTTTTATATTATCAATGGCCAACTTTGACCCACCATCTAAAATGTCTAATTACAGCTCAAGTTATATCTACTATTTGAACAACCAGTTTTAGGCTACTGCCGATGCACCAAATGAATGCCTAACTACAGCTTATATAGGTCATATCATTTTCTACAACTATTTTTAAACCTTATTAATACAATGCCCAACTACAGATTGCATTGTTCCTACTATTAGAACAACCAATTTCAGATCCCTTTAATGTGCCACATAAACATCCAACTACCATTTACATTGGTCCTACGTTAATGCACCAAATGACAATCCATCTATGGTCCTATCACTTAAAACAACTAATGTTGGGCCACGTTAGTGTGCGTAATAAATGTCCAACTACCTACGTTAATGCACTGAATGCCCCTCTAAACTACAACTTCCATCAGTTCTTCATCCTGAAATGACTAGTTTTGCACTATGTTGATGTGCCAAATGAACCACCCATCTTCCTTTTACAATGCTTTAACTACTAAAATACGTCAATGAAAATGACAACTAAAATTATTAATTACTTCTTTTCTATTGCTTTGCCTTACTGAATTACCCATTCTTCGAAGGTGTTTAGTTTTCAAGTAAAGTGTACCAACAACACCAAACACTTGACTACCATACCAACACTGACCAAATAAACACTTTATTTGTTTTAAAGAAGAAAACCCTTTAGGCACCAGAAGTTTAAATTTTTTTTTTAAAGATTAATTCATAAAGTTTAAAGTTTATTTAATACAGTTTATTTTTTTATTTTTAAAAGGAAAATCAGGTTGAGAAAACATTACAGTCAGTAATTACCTAGGATTTTATAACTTTAATATGACGTACAGAGTACAATGGAATTACTTTAAAATCATTCATGATCAGTGAATGACTTTTCCTGTGATCCTGTGATTCTGTATGACTTTCGTGTCTTGTTTAGCATACACACACTCCGCTAATTATTTAGTTCATTTGAACATGGTTTCCATCTGAATTAATTGCAGATCTTATTGCATAGACAGAGGCCTCAGATGACTGCACCCTGCGATGATTTAACAGTGCAACATGTTGGAAATATAACAGTTTAAATAACTGTTATATTTCTTGCTTCAAGAACTCTTTTTAAAAAATTTTAACAAAAAGTCCAAAATAGCAAAATGTTGAGATATTTATAGTGTTTTAAACAATGGAAAAACTTTATTAACAGCAGCGTCTTTTGTCTTGTGAAATTATCAGCTTTTGCTTCTATTTTTCTTTAAAAACTTCACACACATATATATTTAATTGTTTTATTATAAGATAAAATAAATTTTCTTTATTATTTTATTATAAATTCATCAAAATAATATTAAATCATTTTTATTATATGACTTTTATCTGTTTTTTTTAAATAAATAATCTTATCATTTTCAAAAGCATTTATGGTTTATTTTTATTTAATAATAAATCCTCCCCCCCCCCCACTGCTCTTTAGTTTTATATTTTATTCTTTCAAATTTTTATATTTTTAAAAAGTGAGATTCATAAAATTAATTAAATATCAATGTACTTTGTTATATATATATATATATATATATATATATATATATATATATATATATATATATATATATATATATATAAACCAGGCACTCTTCACAAACCTGGGAGCTTAATTGTAAATATAGAGGATTTGAACTCAGATTTTGAAGCACCCTTCAACTATCCACACTATCTCATACAAATGATACACATGACCACACACATGTAGAAAAAATTAATAATCACCAATATACATATTTCATGCTAAACCAGCACTCATCAGTTGGTCCACACTATCATCTCTCACACATATATATAATCAATGCTCAGTTTATATTAAAATAGAAAATCTTCATACTTTAACGGAAAAGCTTCAATCCACTGTAACCTCCATCTTTTCAGCCATCCATATCATTGAAAATCTGATGATGAAAACTTAAATCCCATGCTGATGCCAAAATTATTGCCAAGCCCATTTAAACCAAAGTCACTCTGACCCCTATTGTATAGGACATCATCCATTAAATATATGTGAGTGATGGACAGGATAGAAGCTTGATATTGGCATCAGCATGGGATTTGAGTTTTCATCATCAGATTTTCAATGATATGGATGGCTGAAAAGTTGGAGGTTGCAGTGGATTGAAGCCTGTCCATTAAAGTATGAAGATTTGCTATCTTAATATAAACTGAGCATTGATTATATATTTATGTGTGTGAGATGATAGTCTGGATCAACTGATGAGTGCTGGTTTAGCATTAAATATGGATATTGGTGATTATTAATCTTTTCTACATGTGTGTGGTCATTTGTATTAGTTTTATGAGATAGTGTGGATAGTAGAAGGGTGCTTCAAAATCTGAGTTCAAATCTTCTCTCTCTCTCTCTCTCTCTCTCTCTATATATATATATATATATATATATATATATATATATATATATATATATATATATATATATATATTGTAAATGGTAGCTTACAATGCACACATTCCTAAAAAGTCAAGTATATTTATTGAACCCAATCCATTTGGAATTTGTATTAATAATGGGAAGATTATTTGTTTATTATTTATTACATATATACATATTATGGTAAATAGATTATTTTATTATAAAATAAAATACGATCAGTATTTTACTGAGTAATATTGTAAATATATATATAAACTATTTGATTAATGAAACTGTAATATATATATATATATATATATATATATATATATATATATATATATATATATATATATATATATATATAAATTTAAAATTGAACAATAATTTATAGTTAAATGAATTTGGGATGACCTGAAGTTAATTGGGTGGGCACACATGTGTGAAAATAAAACTGATTTTATTATTTTACTTTTTTATTTATTTGTAATAAATGAAATGTATTTAAACAATACATATAAAAATCTAAATGATTTTAAACAATAGGCAGTTAAAAATCTTAGCATTCTTGGAAATCTATGCGCATGAAAAGTATAAAAACAAAAAACAGTTTACAAATCGTTCTTCTTATTGTTATAGCACTGGTAACAAAAGACAGCAATTTAAAGTAAAATTTAGAATGCAAAAATGAAGTTTTGCATTTTCTTTTATTTAAATTATAAACATTTTTAAAAGTCAAATGCTGTAATTAAAAGTTTTTTAAATTCAGAGGAAAGGAAGTAAAATAAGAAGTAAGAATAAGTGATAAATTTTTAAATAATTAAATCGTGTTTTAAATGTTGTTGGAGTAATTTTTTTTTACTATTTTACATTTTTTCAAAAAGAATAATAAAAATTAATCTGCTGAAAATTGGAAAATAAAGAAAAATGAAATAATTTTCTTAATATATATATATATATATATATATATATATATATATATATATATATATATATATATATATATATATATATATATATATATATATATATATATATATATAAAGGTGCTTCTATATTATCTGATATAAATATATGAATATAAATAATTATTAAATTGTACTTTAATATGAAAATGGGCTAGAGCAAAACATGCTATTGTGCATCATGGTAATTCCTACCAGCTGCATTAAACCTCTATATCTTATATATATTTTCTACTTTATTGTAACCACACAAGAAGATGCCAGCAGTCGAAAGTAAACAAGGATTGGAATACTTTATGGTGAATCAAATTAGGATCAAGGTGTTTACTATTAAACACAACTACAGAAGATGCAATTGTACATATATATATCCTTGCTAAGAAAAATGATTTACTAAGTGAAACTGCTTTGAAGAACAACTTGCATAACTATCAACTATTACTATTTCAATTAGGGTGATTTTTATGAACTTTGTTCCAAATACAATTTTTTTTAATCAAAGAATAAAATTGTTAATTTTTGATTATTTATTTTTATTCATGTTATCTGTTCTATTTTCACACACTGATGCTGAAGCGTCATTTTTTTAGGATTATCAAAGAAAAAAGGGGGGATTATTCCCTTTGATATTTTTCTATTTTCATTGTAAATAAAATTAGGTTAACCCACCTGCTTCACATCAGGTTATCCACCTAAATATTGAAATAAGATTCTTTAAATTTATTGTCATAGATTTAAATTACAACACTTATACAGAATACATATTATATGTTTTATTTTGTGATTAACCTTGTACATTTATTTTTCAGTATATTTGACTATCAACTAGTATCTGTCTCTGTCATATATATAAATTGGGGAAACTTGTTAAATAGGTTGTTAACATCTGCAAGTATATAATTTAGCTAGCCATCTTATCAATTACATTAAATAACTAAAGTTTATTTTTCTATATAATTATGATTTATAGAGAATGAGTGACATAGGTAGATTTCTA
The DNA here is from genome assembly GCA_028023455.1 of Epiperipatus broadwayi. NCBI lineage: Eukaryota > Metazoa > Onychophora > Udeonychophora > Euonychophora > Peripatidae > Epiperipatus > Epiperipatus broadwayi. The sequence continues at coordinate 4,041 of JAQFVV010009234.1, read as the reverse complement.
CCATGGGGTATAAAGGTTAGATCATAATAATCATTAATTAGTAAAATGGTAGGGGTTCACATGTGACACATTTACATATGATTATTTTTTTATATTTTTTATCATTACTATTGTTGTTATACTTGATATTTATTATTGTTAATAAATGTTTGAGAGTTTGTATTCTTCCAGTCTCTGATTTATTGAATTGTCCTAACATTCCACAGTCTATAAACAATTAGGCATGCATAAACATCTATTTTCTTATCACATAAAAGCTTGAAAATAAAACAAATATAATAAATGCTAGTTGTAACCTATATATAGGTGCAGGTGTTGCTGGGTATCTGTTCATACCTGCTAAAGGAGTTAAAAGTAATTTTTTCTCTGGGCTAGAATATTAGGGCATAATGGAATTAAAAAAGAGGAAAGTGGATGAACTTACCTAAATTGCATTTAATATTATTAAATAGAAATAGAGTTAGTCAATTAAAGGGTATGCAATTATTGGTTAAGCATTTTATCAGGGTCTCATTAGCATTCTATCAGATGACCCACAGTCTGAACTTAGTTGGATGCAACTTTTTCCCTTCAAAAACCTGGTAGGTCTTTGCAGATTGTTTCATTAGGGGAAATAAATTAGAACATATTAACTTATCCCCACACCATATTGCTACATCTGCATAGTAGTACAGTCTGCAAGCTAGTTGCCCATCAATTACATCTGGTGCACCATCATTGGGCTTGGTTAGTTTATGACTGCTGCTGAAGAGTTCCATCCATTATACTGGTGTTAGCAATGTTTGGGATTAGTTGTAATCATTCTGTCTGTTATATCTAGCATCTTCAACTTTTTGGGGCTAGTGGTCATCATTCCATCTGTTATATCTGGCACCAGCAATGTTTGGGGCTCAATAGTATATTGATCCAGAAAGTTTTACTTAAAATCATCTGCACTACAGGGCACCACAAGGCATTTGAACCTAGAAAATTTATAAAGTCAGCAAATACGTAAATGAAAAAAAAATTTTTTCTTATATATTTTGATTTAATATATTTTGATTCCGGTCATTAGCCCATTATCACTAGCTAAGGGAGTAGCAGAGATTTATATTTATAATAATCTCTTATCTACGAATATATAAAAAAGAATAAAATAAACCACTGCCAGTAATTAACATACAAACATTTATTTACACACATATGTATAAAATTTAACATTATTATTTAGCATGTTTACTTTAACATTATATTTAACTTTTATTTTAGATTTTAATTTAATTTTAGATTTTAAATTAACATTTTAATTTTTATAGTATTATAAGTTTACATTTTAATTAAGTTCACACAGATGGATTTATAAAAGTTTGTTTTATAAATGTTGAGTATAGATCAGTTACATAGATTACACAGTCAAAAACATTCCAAAATAAACATAAACAATCAAAATATAAAGTGATTGATGGAAATGGAGAGGGAAGTTTATAAGAAACCCAATGGAATTCATCATAAGATGCCGCAAGACACCAATAACTTAAAAGACATCTGATATAAATATTTCTTAGATACTCACCATAAGGTATCAGTATTTACCAAAAGTCTAATATATTTTGATCAAATATGAAAGCATAAATAACTGGTAATGAACCAAAGCAAGCATCTATAACCAACTTAATTTTAATGCAACTTTACTTAGAGTGTCGAATATAAATAGACTACATAGATTTGCATTTGAAAAGAAAATATTCAATCCTTGTTTTACCTTAGGCCAAAGGTTCACAATCAAACCAAACTTCAATCCATCTGATATATTGATGTGTTTAATGTAATATGAAAACGGCAGCACAATTAGGTTAAGAGAAGAAACTGCTTCTCGTCAGATAAGAATATTACATCTATCTGATGATGAGAGCAATAAAAAAAAATTCATAGGAAGGAATGGCAGTCTCCATCTTATAATTCCCCCCATAGGCAAAATGAGTGTGTGCAGCATATAATAGCGATTCTGCCTGTAGCGAATCTCATACAACATCTACTAATTACACCAATATATCCAATCCATTGACCTAAGTCAACTACAAAATGAATACCCTAAGATTACCCTCACCTAATATAACTTTACAAATCTATATAGCCATTCATTCCTGACTTAAATTTAATATTTATATAGTTTAATTTATCGAAAAACAGATATCATAATAAAACCTTAAAAGAACAATAAAAAAATAAATGGAAATGATTTACAAAAGAAATACATCAAATAAAATTATACCTAATTAATAAATAATTTAGTTTGGTCAGATAGGAATCTATTTCTATTTTTTTTTTTAAATACGGAACAAGTTTAGAAGTAAAGTTCTTATGGTTTAGAAATGTTCATTAACAATATATATTTAAAGCTGAGAGTTCAAAAAGTTCTTACAATTTTAAAATGTTCCTTTTATCCATTGCTTGCCATTTGAACGTTAATTCCCACGCCATCCTAAAGAGATTGGTAATCTGTTGGCCAATTTATTTATTCACCTGGAGGTCTTTTGTTTTGGCTGGTCCCCAATGTAGAAAACGATGTCATTTCTCTTTTTTTAACAAAACTGAAAAGATTGAAGAGTGTGTCTTTTCAATCCCTTCTCCCACAACTCTGCACTAATACATATCATCACTCTTAATAATAACAAACTAATAATTTCCAAAATTTTCCTTTTATATTACCTTTAGGATCCAATGGACATTATGTCATCGTTGATGATGATCCTTCCATTGAGGTCTGATTTCTTGATGGATTTCTCTCATTTGCTATTAGTTTCTATTGTTTTCCTATCTGACCTTGCTTATACATTTAAATGCCCAAAGGATAGTTCACTTTGACTAATTACAATAATCATTTCCATTTCTGATTAATTAATGTGTTTTCCAAACTTAAAGATATTTTTATCTCTAAATCTTTTTGTTGAAAGATTGTTTTTCTATTTTTAATAAAGTTTTATTTTAATAATTTGTTTTAATCTGTGCAATTATATATATATATATATATATATATATATATATATATATATATATATATATATATATATATATATATATATATATATATATATATATATATATATATGAGTTTAAGATGATTTTTTAATTTTCAATTTTTAATTCTTAAAAAAGAAATTTTTATTTGCGAACTTTTATTTTTTTCATGTTTAATAATAAAAAAACAATGTAACGTCATCTGTGCCCATTACATATCAGTAAACTTGCTTAAAAAAAAAATGAACAAAAAAAAATATTTTACTTAGGGTTAGTAATTACAGTGCACGATTAACAAAATTTACAAAACATTCGGTTAGTATAAAGACTATATACACACAAAAAATGTTGACCATCATTTTCCTAAGGACCATTTACGTCTACACCTCCTCCCACCAAACATTCTATTTTTTATACATTTTATTTTTATACACAGCATGACAAGGAAATTTTATAAATTTTTTATTTAAAACGGTTGCACTGAGGTAAATTTGTTTTAAGAAATAATGGGTTTAAACATGTATATTTGCAGCACAATTATAAATACCACCAACTTATTTATGACTGACTGAAATGTTTACATAGGATTACACTGAAGACAATTCCCATACAGTACTCATCATAAGGTACTACATTTACGATCATAAACTTACATGGCTGTGTGCCCCTATACATGATAAAGCATAGTATATATTAACAAACAAAAACATATTAATTGCAACCTTTTAACTTTCTTTTTAACAAAATACAATTTAAAATTATTAATATCTTTCTGTTGGTTTTTAATATATGTACAATTTCTTTCTGGCTATGCTTTTTTAAGATTTAAAATATACGACTTTGTGTAACAGATAAAAATATTTCATTTTGAAAAAAGAAATTGATTCAGGGCCCTGGTAGTTTATTAAAGATTGGCCCCATGTTGGGTGCCAATTATAACAATCCGGAGAGTTTCACTTAACATCATCTGAACTACAGGGCACCACTAGGCATTTGAACCTAGAAAATTTATAAAGTAGGCAGATACATAATTTAATTTTTTTT